>OZ038510.1:20099390-20136890 GCA_964036315.1 Acanthosepion esculentum
TTTCGATTTGTGCATATTAATTTTTTTTTTTTATATGAATCATAAATAGAGAGTATTTGTTCTTTTTATTAAAAAAATAACAACCGTAATTTACATTAAAAAGGAATAAGGATCAACATATTTAAGCAGATATTTTCGGGCAGCCTCGAGGCGCTGTAGTGGTTAGCAAGGTTGTCTCGCTAGAACAATTACGACTGAGTAGTGAGTTCGATCTTCACTGGGTACCACATACATTCGGCCTTGTGCCACATCTAAGCTTCGCTTAGAAAATCACTATTTAAGCAGATATTTATTTTCAGGCATACATAACCATCCATTCATTTCTCTTCCTTAATAAAATAAGGTTATTTAAGTATTTTTGGAAACTCTGAGTTGTGCTACCGGTGAGGGAACTCTATTTATTATACTTAGGTTAACTTAGGTACCTCCGTGAAATCGCTATAAAATGAGCATAGCATGATCTAAAAGACGCCAAACTTGACGAAAATAAAATTGTATCGTCTAAATGTTTATGTTATTATTAAGAGAAAAGAACTAAGTATTTTTTAATTATATTTAAAAAAATTTCTTCTTTTTAGAATATTCTAAATTTTGGTATCTGTCTATATTTCTGAGATGAGATATTATGTACACTATTTACATGATTCGGACTAGTCACTATTGTCCTCATCTTTGTTGCCATATTTATCACATCATTTCGACGGTGTAAGCTTCGGCATTCTTCAGGTGGTTGGCGACAAAGATGAGGACAATAGTCCGAATGATGTAAATAGTGTACATAATACCTCATCTCAGAAATATAGACAGATACTGAAAGGCAGAAACGTTGTAATAAATATGGCGACAAAGATGAGGACAATAGTCCGAATAATGTAAATAGTGTACATAATACCTCATCTCAGAAATATAGACAGATACTAAAGGATTGGTACGGACCCGATACACTGAAAATATGGAGATAAATTGAAAAATCCTACCAGAAACTGGAAAAAAAATAAAAGAAGCGAAATAAAGGGTTCAGTTCGACATTCCAATCACCTGAAGAAGGCCGGTGCGTACAACTGCCGAAACATTGTGATAAATATGGCAACAAAGATGAGGACAATGGGACAATAGTCCGAATAATGTAAATAGTGTATTCTAAATTTTGATTAAAAAAAAAACCTTGTTTCTCTTCGTGTCCAGTGGAACTACTTTAATAACATGTAAAAAAAATTAGTACGTTTTTCTTGTATGACAGACATTAATTTGGAATATCTTGCAAAAATAAAAATTGTCGGCTGTTAATGAAATTTTCAGAAACTATTCACAAATGATGGAACTTATTATAAATATCTTTTCCTTTTTTAAAGTCCTGGGCAATTCTTTTTTTTATATTTATTACCCCCCCCCCCTACACACACACACACACACACAAACAGTAAATAATTTTACGAAAACTCTATTATTTCAATTTTGGACAAATTAGTGACTATATTACTTAATAGCTCTGTTATATTACATTGGGCACTGTTTTATTAAGACCAGCACTATATGTGCATATATATATATATATATATATATATATATATATATATATATATATATATATATATATTTCATTAAAAACGACTGACAAGGTGCTTTTATTTAGTTTTTTATATAATTTCTCGTGCGATCTAATAAAGTTTTTCTTTTCAGAGGATAAATTATATAAAAATTGTCCGAATGTTCTTTTTATCCGAGCGCTTTCGGCTATACTTTTAGCCATTATCAAGGATTATATTTCAACTGTTAGAATTAGAAATCGTTTGTGTGTGTTTTATAAAGTGATTCATTTTTTTTGTTTCAAAACACGGTCAAGATATTATGTCCATGTTCAAAGTTAATATTATTAAGGGTTGGTTTGTTTAATTTTATAAGTAAGGCTTCCATTATTTTTAGCCTTTTTTTGCAAGTGGATGATGCTATTATATTAGTGTTGTCGACAAGTATATTCCGAATAGTGTCCGGTAGGTCTCCATGAATATTTAAATGAGATCTAATTGAGCTATTGTCAGAAAGGTGTAGGGTTAATCTGCGTGTTAAACGATTTGTAGTGTGGCCTATATAATTATTTACGAAAGTTGATTCTTGAGGAATACAATTCCTTAATGGACATTTGAATTCGTAAATAATATTTGCTCTATTTAATTTTGTTGTAGGAGGTGAATTATTATTTTTAACTATAAGGTTACAAGTTTAAAATTTTTTATAATAAATAATTAATCTAATTTTTTTGCTATTATCAACTGGTGCTATGTATTTTTTTATGTTATTCATTCGGCATTCATCCTGTTTGTAGTTATCGTTCATTTGATTTTTATAAAAAATATTAATATTATTGTTTATGTTTCGATTCTCGCCGTTGCTATTAGTTACTTTGGACAAGAAACGCCTAATGTGGAAATCCAACAATTGATTAGGAAATCCGTTATTAATTTTTAACTAAATAAAAGCACCTTGTCAGTCGTTTTTAATGAAATGTGCTTGAAAGAAGGATTGCTGCCTAAATACACAATATATATATATATATATATATATATATATATATATATATATATATATATATATATTACAATGAATCATTCATAGAAAAAGTAAATTAGTAAAGTTAATGACATAAAATGGTAAAAGAAACAAGGGTCATAACATTCATTGGGGGATTGGTAGGTTAATGCAACTCTAAAATTTTGTTAGCGAAGAGATTCGCCATTTTATATCATTAACTTTACTAAACTTGTTGTATGAATGATTCATTGTAATATAAATTAAACTGCACCACATATTTGTTATCAGGTTAAAGATCAAATGCAGATACATTGGCCAGTCATGTATCATGTACAAACTGACGTACATATAGAATTATCTATGGTTTTAATGTACACGATACATAACTGACCAATGAGAACTAGCCTACACAAAATTGAAAATACCAAAGTTCTGCCTTTTTGGCTGTTTCCTTTCCATCTCTGACAAAGGTTTAATAAAAATAAAACATGTCAGATTGATACACTTCTTATTTGTATATTTTATTATATATATAATATAAAAGGCTCAAACACTAATATTCCATGGTTATAATTTATTACATTGGAATTGTAATCACGATCCAATTCATCAGACTTCGATTTCTTTACTAATCCTTTATATATACACCCTAAATCTAATCATCCTCCATCTATAATTAAGCATATACCTTTAGCTATCAAACAAAGAATAAGTCCAAATTCAGCAAATGAGAAGATTTTCTATGAATATATTAATTTCTATAATAAAGCTCTAAAAGATAGTGGTTACAAAAGCCCAAAACTAATTTATATAAAAAAGGAAAATGGAAAGCATAGAAAAAACAAAAGTAGAAAAATAATTTGGTATACACCCCCGTACAACCAAATGTTAAAGAACAAATTAGGACAAAAATTCCTTGCATTAATCGTTAAGCAATTTCCTAAAGATAGTAAACTAAGTACTATTTTCAATAAAAATATACTAAAATTAAGTTACAGCTGTATTGAAAATTTAGAGAAAATT
Organism: Acanthosepion esculentum; assembly: GCA_964036315.1. NCBI lineage: Eukaryota > Metazoa > Mollusca > Cephalopoda > Sepiida > Sepiidae > Acanthosepion > Acanthosepion esculentum. Next base: position 20,102,943 of record OZ038510.1, read on the forward strand.
ATTAAGAAACATAATGCTAATATCTTGAATAAACACTTAGACCAAAACTAAAGAAATTTAGACAATATAAAAATAAAAAGAGAGGAAGATAATCAAAAATTATGTAACTGCAGAAATCCTCATAACTATCCTCTACAAAATAAATGTTGCACGGAATCATTAGTATACCAATGCAATATCTCTATTGAGAAACCCGAAAACATAAAAATCTATATAGGTTGCACAAGCCATGAGTTCAAAAAGCGATTCAGTCAACATCAAAGTTCATTTAGGATAAATAAATACCGAAATCAGACGTCCCTATCGAAATATTTCTGGCACAGTAAAATGGAAATTAATAAGAAAAGCTAGAATATGTAGGTCATTAAATGACACATGTTCTTTGTGCATACACGAGAAAAAAATTACTGAATCAAAGAAATGAAATAGCTATTCTTTGCCGACATTGCCAAAAATTTTACTTTAATATTTAAAAATGAAATAAAAAAAATGTAAATGGTAGCTGGTAATATGCATATGTAATAATAATTTTTAAATAATTTAAGTAATTTTATTACATTTACTTGATTTAATAAGAGATAGTCCATTAGTAACTAAGAGTAAAAATAATATTTTAAAATTGTAGCTAAATATAACATATTCTAACCGAAACACCCCTTTTAGAAATAATCTTTAAGTATACAAGTACGAATTTAACGGAAGAAATGCCGAAAACCTTTTTGTCGTCAATAAAAAATACCAGACGACATACGTTGAACGGGTGTCAAAATTCATTGAAAAACGCACCCCCACCCTCCCTAAACCTAACCTCTTTTTCAAACGTAACTCAAAATTGACACAACAATAGTTAATAAAAATGAACACGCTACCGCCCCTGTCTAAATGATTGGATTTCTCTGTATCCTTTGAAACAAGAAATTTATGTGCGTTTAAAACTCAGTAAATTTAAAAATAAGTTATTCCAAAATATATATATATATATATATATATATATATATATTATATATATATATATATATATATATATATATATATATATATATATATATATATATATATATATATATATATATATATATATATATATATATATATATATATATATATATATATATATATATATATATATATATATATATATATATATATATATATATATATATATATATATATATATATATATACTGTTCTTCTTTTTATTATTATATATATATATATATATATATATATATATATATATATATATATATATATATATATATATATATAGTTAAATTCCCAGATCAATTTGGATTTTAATGTAACTATAACAACAGAGATATTTCGATTTCATTTTTGCCTTGAAAAAGTCGGAAGACGAAACGCGTCGGCAAAATCTAAGATTTTTCCAATTGTCATTTTATACCACGCATATATATATATATATATATATATATATATATATATATATATATATATATATATATATATACTCACTCAGTCTATTAACATAAATTTAAAAAGAAAACTGTTTTGAAAGCCACTTCAATAAAGTACGAAAAAATAATTTTTTCCCCCTATATGGCACTTTAAACTTTGGGTGTTTTGTGTAGAAATTAGAATTAAGAATAAAAAATGAAAACTATTGATGTTTAATATATAACAAATTTTATATAAAAATATGAAGTTAAGAATTGAAGATGCTTTCAATTTTAGGAAAGTTTTGTTTTTAAATATTTGTAAAGTAAATAAATGTAAGCCTTTGTGAGAATCATTATAAAAAACGTTCTGTACTTCTACAGAATACTCTCCCCAGCCATGAAAATGTTTAGTTATACTTCAATTCATTGTAAAGGCTATTGAGTAGGAATAATTGTGGAACTGAACGCAGTTTTTTGTATCTATTGTATTGTTGTTAACTTTTTACTTTGTTATTGATGATTATTATTATTATTAATAAATTAACTTTTGTTTATGCATGCATTCGTAGGTTGTTAATTTGTTTAAAGTTAACAAAAGTAAATGTTGATAAAAGTCACTGACTCAAGAAGAGTGCTGCTGAAATTTTGCTCTTGAGGCCCCAAAACAGGCGGGGAACCCTTTTGGTCGGGGAACCCTTTTGGTTAACACTGACCAGATCGTAATTACCAATCACATGTTAATTCCACCAAAGGATTTCTTGAAATATTAAACTCATCTTGACCTTGTTCAATGTTGAAAGCTTTTTTTCCACCAATGTCTCTGTCAAATGAACAATAGACTTATGTGGATTTTAACGGAAATTAAAAATCTGCCTGTCACGCTTAGTTTTGTGGCCAAAAATAGACATTACATTAGGCTACAGTGGAACCAATGACAATCACATGCAGGAGAGTATAAAAAGGATAAGCAAAACCTTTTCTTGTCTCTTCTTTTCTGTTTCTGAACATTGGTCACAAGGCTTGGTCTCTTTTTCATCAGTTCTTCGCTGTAGAAAGATTTGTTAACTTCTCCCAAAATGCAGCCTTCATAACCCGAGCACATTTCATTGTCCTGAAATAAAAAGACTCCTACAATTGTATATTTCAGGTACAGACATTTTATATACCAACCACACTTGTACATTTCATTCTTAATATTTGTCTGTTATAAATATTTTTCTATGTATGTCACACTAAACGGTTGAGTTTTATTTACTGGTTGTATCATGAATTGCTTTTCTCTCACTTTCTCTTCAAATCTGCTTTCTATGACTACTAGGATTAATTAGAGCCACAGACACTAACTTCATTTGTTAATTTCAGGCAGTATGACCATGTGTCTTTGCTTGAATGTAGTTTAAGGAGTTACCTTTAAAAGCTTTAACTTAGAAAAGGATAATAGTGTTGGTTGACTTATATACATAAGCGGCCCAATATCAGTAATGCCTTAAGGGGCTTTAATTGTGTGGCAGTTCCTGATAAGATGGCAGCAATAAAACACGTATATTAATACATACGAGTCTTGGAGTTATTTCTGCTTAACATGGTGTCAGAGAGACGAACTGGACGATAAACTGAGTGAGTACTACTTTGTTTAAAACAACAAAAAATGATGTCAATCAACCCACCCCAAAGTTTTGACTGGACAGTAAGAAATTTGCACAAAGCTTTTAACGAGTGGCTTGAAGAAGTTATCGGGTTATCTACTCTTCGTTTCGTAACCCTTTCAACAGGGCTCTCTCTCCCACGTGTATAAATACTCGTTCATCCTTCTCTCTTTCTCTTTTTTCCTGCTTACGCGCACGTGCGAGAACTATCTCGATTTCGGCCGCGGGCCGAAACGTCGCACGTGGGGCGAGGTACACAAACTTTCTCTTAACATCTCCAATATGTGAACTCTAATACACAACCAGCGTTTCCCATATTCAGGGAACACGCTAAAGACAAAATTCACAACCGTACGGACATTTCAACTCAACACACACACAAACAACTTTCCATACAGACACTAACGTTTTATTCATGTTTTAAATGATGTATTTGTAATTCTTGTATCAATCTGTTTGTCATTAATATATATTTGTTTTGTACATATATATCTGTCTTGTTCGTTTTATTTTGCTTTCTTTGGACTCCATCATAGTCCAACATTACTATGTAGCGGGACTGGCCAGCAGGAAGTCTTAGTCCAGAGATTTTATCCTCACATTAACCCGCCGGTCCCCTGCAAAGTGAACCTTTTTTTTTAATTTCAGAAATTTGAAGGGGAGGGTATAGATAGTACTGCTAAAGCTGCAAATGTTGAAAAGAAGAAAAGGAGCTTATTTATTTACCTTTTAGGAAAAAAAGGGCCAATAAATATACAAAACCCTAACAATTAAGAATGCGAAAGGAGAAACGATTGAAAATGACGACGAAAAAAAACTCGAAATGGTTATCAAAGCATTTAGGGACTACTGCAAACCCATGAAAACATTGACTGTAGATAGAGTGGAATTCCTACGGAAAGAACAAAGTGAAAATGAAAGCTTTGAGGACTATTTGTTAAATTTGAAATCGAGTTCTGAAGATTGTGAATGGAATAACGTCATTGAAAACGATATGATAAAATTACAAATAATAAAAGGAATATACGATAAAAAAAAACGCGAGAAATTCTCCTGAGGGAACCAGATTTAACCCAGGCACAGTGTATTGACCAATGCAGAGCTGCAGAACAAAGTAAAATCCAGTCGCAAAAAATTGAAAAATACGACAAATTAAATGTTGAGGACGACACATACGAGACAGATATCAATGCGACTGGAAGAGAAAAAAAAACAATATGATTGCATTTATTGTCAGAGAAGACATGTAAAAGGAATAAGAAACTGTCCTGCTTATGGTCAGGAATGTTTTAGATGCAAAAGAAAAAAACATTTTGCCACGTCAAGAATTTGCAGGGGTAACTACAGTGAGCAAAGAGTTAATGAATGGTTTCACGTTGAAGGGGAGACAATTCATAAGGTTCATGCGAATTTAAAATTAAACGGGAAGCCCATTAAATTAATGATAGATTCCGGAGCAACTGTAAATGTAATTCCTGCAACATTCGTTAAGGACAACAAAATGGAGCACTTACTAAAAAAAGGTAAGAAACTTGATATTTCAGTATACGGAGGGAAAAGGGTTAGAACCGAAGGAACAATGAGGGTAGAACTTATCAACCCTGTCAACAGAAGAAAAGTGACAGCCTCAGTCATGGTTGTGAGTGAGAAGGTACAACCAATTTTAAGCTGTAGTCTTTGCCAAAAGCTAAATTTAATACGGTTCAACCTAGATCAGTTTGACTCGACAGTTTCAGCTGTGGAATGCAATGTCCTCAAAGAACAAGCTCTGAAAGACATCAGAAAATTAGATATTGATGATTCCATCAAAGGGATTTTACTAGAATACGCAGACTTTTTTGAAGAGAGAGTTGGTGAATTTGAAGGTGAATTAACACTCCAAATAGAGCCAGGCACAGTTCCTATACAACAACCCATAAGAGGTATCCCATTTGCACTGGAAAAACAATTTAAACAAGAACTAGAAAAAATGATGAGGGACAATATAATTGAGAAACTGGAAGGACCTAGCTCATGGCTCAACAGCTATGTGATTGAGAGAAAACACAGCGGAAAACTTCGGATATGTTTAGACCCCAAACCATTAAACAAGGCACTGATTAACAACTACCACTGCCAGGTACGAAGCTTGGAATCCATCACATACAGGTTTGCAAATAAAAACGCAATAAAATTTAGCAAATTGGACGTAAGAAGTGGATACTGGCATTGCAAGCTGAACGACAAGGCAAGAGAACTGACCGCCTTCGGCACGCCTCAGGGAAATTATCGATACAAAAGATTACCCATGGGTATCACACCAACCAGCAAGGCATTCCAAACAAAAATGATCGAACAATTCCAAGGGATAAACGGGGTTAGCATCATCCAAGATGACTGTCTGGTTGAGGGATTTGGAAACAACTCAGACCAAGCCATCAATAACCACAACCAGAATTTGCGAGCATATTTGCAGAGATGCAGAGAAAGAAACATTAAAATTAACCTTGACAAATGCAAATTCCTCACAGAGGAAGTTACCTACATGGGTCATACACTGAATAACACAGGCTTGAAGCCCGATGAAGAAAAAATACGGGCAATCACATAATTCCCAGCACCTCGCGATCTGCATCATCTAAGGCGCTTCATAGGAATGGTTAAATACCTCTCGAAATTTGATCACTCACTGATGACAAAATGTGAGCCTTTAAACAGGCTAACACGGAAGGACCAGATTTTCCAATGGGCGGAGGTGCAACAAAGAGCATTCGAAGACATAAAGAAAGCTATAGCAAACACGCCTATCTTGGCTTACTACGACTTAGAAAAGCCAGTCACAATACAGACTGACATGTCTGATGTAGGTGTTGGAGCTGTCCTCCTACAGAATGGGAAACCAGTGTCATACGCATCAAGGGTGTGGAACGATTATGAGAAAAACTACGCACCAATTGAAAAAGAGATGAGAGCCGTTGTGTTTGGACTACACAAGTTTAGCGACTATTGTTATGGAAGACATGCAACAATAGAGTCAGATCACAAACCATTAGAAGCAATCAGCAACAAGCCTCTAAGCGAAGTACCAAAAAGACTGTTAAGAATGATGCTTTCAATACAAAATTTTGATTACAAAATAACATACAAAAAGGGCAGTGACATAATTATTGCTGATGCTCTTTCACGAGCCCCAGTAGAGGATGACAAGTTCCAGTTTAATTTCAGTGAAGTGAATTTATTAGAATTTCTTGCTGTAAGTGAACAGACCAAAGACAGACTAGTCAGTGCCACCAAAGAAGATAGGGATCTACAGAAGCTCATAAAACTAATTAAACAAGGCTTCCCAATGCGATATAAAGCCCTTGAAGCTCAGTTGAAGCACCTGTATAAATTCAGAGACTACCTGTCAACAAAGGATGATCTAATATTTTACAAAGACAGAGTCTTTGTACCTGCCTCAATGAGAAATGACATGAAGAAGACACATACGAGCCATTTAGCAGTTGAAAGTAACATGAGACGTGCCCTAGACACAATCTTCTGGCCTGGAATGAGGCACGAACTACAGGAATGTTACATCAACTGTGAACAGTGTAGCAGATATGCTGCAAGAAATAGCAAAGAGACACTAATCACAAGACCAGTGCCGGAATATCCATTCCAACGTATTGGCCTCGATAACATGATACTGGATGGAAGGAAATACCTAGTCTGTGTGGATTATTTCTCCAATTATACCTTGGTTGATCGGCTCCAAGGAACATCATCAGGTTGCACAATCAAGCTGATAAAGAAACACTTCATGAGATATGGCATTCCAGAAGAAGTTGTAAGTGATGGGGGCCCTGAATTTGATAACAAAATGATGAGAGAACTGGCCCATAAATACGGATTTAGATGGAATCCCTGCTCACCAGAGATGCCAAACTCCAATGGAATGGCAGAATCAACTGTAAAACAAATAAAATGCATCATAAAAAAAACTATAATGAAAACAGCGATCCTTGTCTGGCCATACTAGAATTCACCAACACACCATCAAAATCCACAGGAATGTCCCAAGCGCAGAGATTCTTTGGAAGACAATTGAGAAGTGTACTGCCTACGATGAAGAAATTTCTATCCCCATTTAATGCGGAAGAAACAAAAACTAAAATACGAAAGGCAAAACAACATCAAAAGAAATACTATGACAAAAATGCCCATGACCTGATAGAATTAAGAAAGGGCGACAAGGTGACTGTGCAGCCATATGGCAATAACCAATATTGGAAAAAGGCAGTTGTCACAGAAAAGTTTAAATACCGACGATACATGATCGAACTGGAAAATTGGAAAAGGCTAGTGAGAAATAGGAGACACCTAAGACTCACAACTAGACCAAAACATAGCAACATGATGGAAACAAACCGTAAACAAGATATCACCAACAGTGGCAGTAAGGAAAACACCAAACAGCAGCAACCAGACAAAACTGAAAGACAACCACCTCTGAAGAGAGTCACTGCAGGCAGGTCACCCAACCGATATGGTGAATGGCAACTCACATAATATAAACACTTCAGACTTTTGTATGTATGGGGGGTGTTGGTTGACTTATATACATAAGCGGCCCAATATCTGTAATGCCTTAAGGGGCTTTAATTGTGTGGTACTTCCTGATAAGATGGCAGCAATAAAACACGTATATTAATACACACGAGTCTTGGAGTTATTTCTGCTTAACAAATAGCTGTAATACATTGTAATAGAGAATGGATGTAAGTATTCTTGACTCCAACCACCTAATATTGGACCATCATCTCTATATATACTTCTGTCTTTTAAAAATACCTTTTCATGATTATTATTGTAATAATAATCATAAAATACACTTCGGCGTGTTGCAATTGTTAGTAAGTTTGTCTCGTTAGATCAGTTACAACTGAGTATTGAATTCGATTCTCCCTGAGTGCTCCATGCTTTCAGCCTTGTAATACAAGTAAGCCACACTTATTAAATCGTGGATATTTGGATGTATGTTGGGATGTAATAGTTGGTTGTTTTTGTTTAAGAGCATATCGAACCTTTGCAGGTTGATGCCAAAAATCTAAATATTTTGTACACAATTTTATTTTATTTTGGGAAAGCCAGGAAATGTTTTTAATTTCTTTTTTTTTTAGATGATAATAGTTTAGTGATACAAATCTTACTAATTAACATAGTTAGGGGAGAAGAGGTGGATTCATACCTAACCAGAATTAGAAGAACAAACAAGAAATTATAATGTGGATATAAAGTGGGGTATCAATTCTATATTGCAATCAATATAAAAACTGATCCCTCATTTGTGGCCACATTAGTTTCTATGCATATTCCAAAGTATATACATAAATCAATGTAGCTGGTCAGTAGATCATTGATTGATTGATTTGTTTTTTATGGCTTATCAACCCTTTGCAGGTTATTTAAAGCCAGGAAATATTTTTAGATTCTGAGAATTTCTTCTTCTTTTTTAAAATAATAATGGTTTAGTGACACAAGTCTTACTAATTAACCCATAGCTGGGGATGTTAGAAGCGGATTCATACCTTTCCCAAGGGCATTTGCATATAAGTGAATATAACGAACCCAACTTGAATTGGAACTCGGCTCTCTGATTAACAATTCTGAGCCAGAAGACATTACAGCACCTGCTCATCCAAACGAACAGCACCTGGTATTCCCAAGTTGTCACCCATCTAGGTACTGACCAGGCTTGACATTGCTTAACTTCGGTGATTGCATGGGAACTTGTGTTTCAACGTGATGTGGCCATAAGCTTGAACTCTCTACTAAGTCGTAATTGCTAACCATTACGCCATATTGAAGTGCTCCAGTTTTTCATTATATATCAGACATATGTCATTCCAAAGAAGGCTTACAGACATATGACATTCCAAAGAAGGCTTACAGACGTATGTCATTCCAAAGAAGGCTTACAGACATATGTCATTCCAAAGAAGGCTTACAGACATATGTCATTCAAAAGAAGGCTTACAGACATATGACATTGAAACACCACTTCCCGTATGATCACCCAAGATAAATAACGTTGAGTTTAGTCAGTACCTAGATGGGTGACTGTTTGGGAATGCCAAGTGTTGCAAGCATGGATGTGCAGGTGGTGTAATGGATAATGAATCCACTTCTTCTCACCAAGCTACGGGTTAATTAGTAAGAGTTGTATCACTAAACCATTATTATCTAAAAAGAAATTCTTAGAATCTAAAAATATTTTCTGGCTTTAAATAACCTGCAAAGCGTTGATTATCCGTAGAAAACGAATCAATCAATCATTTTTCCGAAATTAATAAAAACTATAAATATTTGTGAAAATTTTACTATTTGAATGATTTGATAAAACTATAATTCTTAAGTTAATGATTGTATCTGTTTCTTTGTGAGTTCTATGGCTACAAAATACATGTGGAAATTCCCTTCTTTCAGCGTTAAATATTTCAGCTTAGAATTAGAAATCGGAGAAGCTAGTTCAAATTCCAATCAGATTCAATATACTCATACGCAAATACCTTTGGGAAAGGTATGAATCCATCTCTTCTCCACCCCACCCCCCAGCTATGGGTTGAATATTAGGAAACACTGGGTCCTATAGTCTTGGTTAGCAACTAGTCTATCGTAGAAAGAATCAACAACTTACTGCAGAAAAAATCTTCTAACTTGTCGTGAATTGAAAGAGATATGAAAGCCCAAGTGTGTATCACGTATGGCATTTAACTGACTGATGGTAATAATACACAGACAGACGGCGTAGCTATGGGTTTGCCCCTCGGTCCAACTTTTACAGGGACCAAGTAAAAATCAAAATCATATTATAAGACTACTTGTTCCTTTGTCAGCACACACGTTACACTGTGCCTCACATATAATGGACTCTTCCGTTTTGATCGCGAGGAAAGACGGAAAAGACATATCAGAAACGCTGTTAGTTTTCAGTGAGAAAAAGAAAGAAAGAGAAGACAGAAGAGCCAATAACTATCTCATGTGTTCAACGTCTGCTCCAGTGAAATGGAAAAACTTGTCAATTTCATTGTTTTTTCACTTGTAACCTCTTCTTTAAATAATGATCTGCGTTCATACTCATGACTGTGATTGCAATATTTTGTTAAAGCTAAGCTCAAATATTTGACAATGCAATAGGGGGATTTCTATGGGCATTTTATAGACGTAGAAGTCGCAATGTACGTTTGGGGCCGTCTACCCAGGTTTTTGTTGCTATCCGAGTTGACGATATTCCAAACATTTAACAAAAACAACAACAACAACACATCTTTTAAATGAAACATAAAAAGGTTCTTTTCTGAAGGAAAAGTAAAAGCAGAATGCCAATTGAAATGACATTTATAGATTCTTTTCAGACATATACAATAACAATAAAATGTTCAATCCTCCTTGCAGGGAAGTTTGTGTTTTTATAAAATCATTAAGTGTTATGTGAAATGTGTGGACACTTACTTTATGACGGTTGGCCTAAAGTTTCTGTCAGTGCGTGGACAAGTCCTTAGTCAGCGGCTGCTGACTGTCGTCTGATAGTGTGTGTGTGTGTGTGTGTGTGTGTGTGTGTGTGTGTGTGTGTGTGTGTGTGTGTGTGTGTGTGTGTGTGTGTAGATCAAACTGGCCTTAAATTGTTTTGAACTTCGAGAAGCAATATACTTCTATTTTTATATCCGTGAGTGGGGGGGGGGGGTCAAAAATCTAATTTCACATAGAGGTGTGAACTTTTGTGAATTGGTTCGAAAATAATTTCACCCTGGCTCATGAAAATATTTCGTGAATTTCCGGGAGTAGTGAAGGGAGATTTTGTTATTTTCCAAATGGTCCAAAAATATCACGTGGTAGGTCTACAACTACGTCCGCCAAGTGTTTTGGTGGTATTTTCCTAAGTGATTATTGTTCATCAAACAAATCTGATGGGATTTTATTAGTTGATAAATTTATATATATAATGTAATTCCTATAGACATTTATTCAATCATTAACTATTAGAATTATAGTTTATCAAATTATTCAAACACTAAAGCCATGAAATTTTCACGAGTATTTCTAGTTTTTATTAATTTCGCTAAAATGATAAATGTTCGATATATTGACGACATATGTTATGGAAAGATCCAACGAGTCACCATTTGTTGAATAAAAAATGAGAGAAACGGTTGCTGCGTATTCAAATAAAATAGTGATATTCATTTAATGTAAAATATACAAAATCTAAACTGTAATTACTATCACGAAATAAAAGTTTGTATTTAAAAAGTTCTTCTCATTGACTGAAAGGCGAGGAAGAGAAAAAGTGGAGTTGGCAGACAAGATCAAAGGGAGTTCGCTGTTGCTTTGGTAAAAAAAAAGACAGGACGAGGTTGACTCTACTACTGTCAATTTTTCTGCTGAGTTGAATGGATGTCTGGTTTATATGGCTTCATATAGGCTCCAGAAACCTATGTTTATTTATTGTCGGGAGCTGATTTTATTGGCTATTCTTTATTAATTTGAAAATTTGAAATATGTTTGAGACCGGAAAGCTGCGCGGAGCCTTTGCGTAGTGTGTTTATTTTTGTCATTTGATCTTTTCATTAGAAACTGTTAACTTCCACTTACTTCATAGATATGATAACGAAAAACTGAAACGAAATGTAAAAAGAAAGAAAACTTTGCGAATAAGCCGATCATGAACTTTGATTTTAACGTCAATACTTTTCTTTGACGTTTTACATGAAGTCAACTGGCCATAATTTTATTGTTTTCTTGTACACGACACGTTTTTTTTTTCTCATAAATTTTTTTAATTCGATGAGAAAAATGTCATGTCTTTACAATTACAGGATATAGAATAGCTGTTAGGACGTGGGAAGAAAGGACGTATTTAAAATATGAAATTAGGAAGCACGAGAAAAAAGTAAACACTTAGAGAGTTAACTAATTTCCTTCCTTTCTTATGTAAACCCGATCGAGGATAGTAAAACTGTTGAGTCTTGACTCATTGTTGAATCTCGCCTATTGCATGGAATAATAATGCAACACAAAATGTACTTAGAACAAGAATGTATTATAACAAGAAAGTGTACACAATAAGTACATATAGTATTTCTGTATATTTCTGGGAAGACGTTCCTGGAGAATGTGTTGACTAGTCGCAGTCGATCAGAGTCTCTAGTTGGATCTCGTGATTCCTCCTCGAGATTCACTTGACCTCCCACAGGGCCAGGTTGTGACACAAGGTCGGAGTTTAACGTGGGAAGAGGAAGGAGAATGGACCCGAGTTTTCACCCGGGTCGCAGTGCTTTGGCTTTAGCTAGTCATAGCTGGTCTTGGCTGGTCTTAGCTGGTCATAGCTTGTCCAAGCTGGTCATACGTAGCCACGATACTACCAGCGCAGGGACGAATCCCTGCCGCCGGCCTGTTGATTTACTTGACCTCCCACAGGGTCAGGTTGTGACACAAGGTCAGGGTTTAATGTGGGAAGGGAGGGGGAATGGACCCGAGTTTTCACCCGGGCCGCAGTGCTTTGGCTTTAGCTGGTCTTAGCTTGTCCAAGCTGGTCTTTAGCTGGTCATAGCTAGTCTTAGCTGCGATACTACCAGCGCAGGGACGAATCCCTGCCGCCGGCCTGTATCGGAGAAGGAATCCCGGCCCCATAGGCGATCATTCAGTGAGTAATCTGCGAACAGATACTACACGGGATTTACTTGGCCTCCCACAAGGCCAGGTTGTGACACAAGGTCGGAGTTTAACGTGGGAAGGGAGGGGGAATGGACCCGAGTTTTCACCCGGGTCGCAGTGCTTTGGCTTTAGCTGGTCTTGGCTGGTCATAGCTTGTCCAAGCTGGTCATAGCTAGTCAGACGTAGCCACGGTACTACCAGCGCAGGGACGAATCCCTGCCGCCGGCCTGTATCGGAAGAAGAATCCCGGCCCCATAGGCGATCATTCAGTGAGTAATCTGCGAACAGATACTACACTTTGATCATAGCCTTGGGATTTACTTGACCTCCCACATGGCCAGGTTGTGACACAAGGTCGGAGTTTAACGTGGGAAGGGAGGGGGAATGGACCCGAGTTTTCACCCGGGTCGCAGTGCTTTGGCTTTAGCTAGTCATAGCTGGTCTTGGCTGGTCTTAGCTGGTCATAGCTTGTCCAAGCTGGTCAGAGCTGGTCATAGCTAGTCAGACATAGCCACGATACCACCAGCGCAGGGACGAATCCCTGCCGCCGGCCCGTATCGGAGAAGGAATCCCGGCCCCATAGGCGATCATTCAGTGAGTAATCTGCGAACAGATACTACACTTTGATCATAGCCTTGGGATTTACTTGACCTCCCACAGGGCCAGGTTGTGACACAAGGTCGAGTTTAACGTGGGAAGGGGAGGGGGAATGGACCCGAGTTTTCACCCGGGTCGCAGTGCTTTGGCTTTAGCTAGTCATAGCTGGTCTTGGCTGGTCTTAGCTGGTCATAGCTTGTCCAAGCTGGTCATAGCTAGTCAGACGTAGCCACGATACCACCACCGCAGGGACGAATCCCCGCCGCCGGCCCGTATCGGAGAGGGAATCCCGGCCCCATAGGCGATCATTCAGTGAGCAATCCGCGAACAGATACTACACTTTGATCTTAGCCTTGAGACCGAGGGATTGCTCCTCGGGATTTACTTGACCTCCCACATGGCCAGGTTGTGACACAAGGTCGAGTTTAACGTGGGAAGGGGAGGGCGAATGGACCCGAGTTTTCACCCGGGTCGCAGTGCTTTGGCTTTAGCTAGTCATAGCTGGTCTTGGCTGGTCTTAGCTGGTCATAGCTTGTCCAAGCTGGTCAGAGCTAGTCAGACGTACCCACGATACTACCAGCGCAGGGACCAATCCCTGCCGCCGGCCTGTATCGGAGGAAGAATCCCGGCCCCATAGGCGATCATTCAGTGAGCAATCCGCGAACAGATACTACACGGGATTTACTTGACCTCCCACACGGTCAGGTTGTGACACAAGGTCGAGTTTAACGTGGGAAGGGAGGGGGAATGGACCCGAGTTTTCACCCGGGTCGCAGTGCTTTGGCTTTAGCTAGTCATAGCTGGTCTTGGCTGGTCTTAGCTGGTCATAGCTTGTCCAAGCTGGTCAGAGCCGGTCATAGCTAGTCAGACGCAGCCACGATACTACCAGCGCAGGGACGAATCCCTGCCGCCGGCCTGTATCGGAGAAGGAATCCCGGCCCCATAGGCGATCATTCAGTGAGCAATCCGCGAACAGATACTACACTTTGATCTTAGCCTTGGGATTTACTTGACCTCCCACATGGCCAGGTTGTGACACAAGGTCGGAGTTTAACGTGGGAAGGGAGGGGGAATGGACCCGAGTTTTCACCCGAGTCGCAGTGCTTTGGCTTTAGCTAGTCATAGCTGGTCTTTGGCTGGTCTTAGCTGGTCATAGCTTGTCCAAGCTGGTCAGAGCTGGTCAGAGCTGGTCAGAGCTAGTCAGACTTAGCCACGATACTACCAGCGCAGGGACGAATCCCCGCCGCCGGCCTGTATCGGAGAAGGAATCCCGGCCCCATAGGCGATCATTCAGAGAGTAATCTGCGAACAGATACTACACTTTGATCTTAGCCTTGGGATTTACTTGACCTCCCACATGGCCAGGTTGTGACACAAGGTCGGAGTTTAACGTGGGGAGGGAGGGGGAATGGACCCGAGTTTTCACCCGAGTCGCAGTGCTTTGGCTTTAGCTAGTCATAGCTGGTCTTTGGCTGGTCTTAGCTGGTCATAGCTTGTCCAAGCTGGTCATAGCTAGTCAGACGTAGCCACGATACTACCAGCGCAGGGACGAATCCCTGCCGCCGGCCTGTATCGGAGAAGGAATCCCGGCCCCATAGGCGATCATTCAGTGAGTAATCCGCGAACAGATACTACACTTTGATCTTAGCCTTGAGACCGAGGGATTGCTCCTCGGGATTTACTTGACCTCCCACATGGCCAGGTTGTGACACAAGGTCGAGTTTAACGTGGGAAGGGAGGGGGAATGGACCCGAGTTTTCACCCGGGTCGCAGTGCTTTGGCTTTAGCTAGTCATAGCTGGTCTTGGCTGGTCTTAGCTTGTCCAAGCTGGTCAGAGCTGGTCATAGCTAGTCAGACGTAGCCACGGTACTACCAGCGCAGGGACCAATCCCTGCCGCCGGCCTGTATCGGAGGAAGAATCCCGGCCCCATAGGCGATCATTCAGTGAGCAATCCGCGAACAGATACTACACTTTGATCTTAGCCTTGAGACCGAGGGATTGCTCCTCGGGATTTACTTGACCTCCCACATGGCCATGTTGTGACACAAGGTCGAGTTTAACGTGGGAAGGGAGGGGGAATGGACCCGAGTTTTCACCCGGGTCGCAGTGCTTTGGCTTTAGCTAGTCATAGCTGGTCTTGGCTGGTCTTAGCTGGTCATAGCTTGTCCAAGCTGGTCAGACGTAGCCACGATACCACCAGCGCAGGGACGAATCCCCGCCGCCGGCCCGTATCGGAGAAGGAATCCCGGCCCCATAGGCGATCATTCAGTGAGTAATCCGCGAACAGATACTACACTTTGATCTTAGCCTTGAGACCGAGGGATTGCTCCTCGGGATTTACTTGACCTCCCACATGGCCAGGTTGTGACACAAGGTCGAGTTTAACGTGGGAAGGGGAGGGGGAATGGACCCGAGTTTTCACCCGGGTCGCAGTGCTTTGGCTTTAGCTAGTCATAGCTGGTCTTAGCTGGTCATAGCTTGTCCAAGCTGGTCAGAGCTGGTCATAGCTAGTCAGACGTAGCCACGATACTACCAGCGCAGGGACGAATCCCTGCCGCCGGCCTGTATCGGAAGAAGAATCCCGGCCCCATAGGCGATCATTCAGTGAGTAATCCGCGAACAGATACTACACTTTGATCTTAGCCTTGAGACCGAGGGATTGCTCCTCGGGATTTACTTGACCTCCCACATGGCCAGGTTGTGACACAAGGTCGAGTTTAACGTGGGAAGGGGAGGGGGAATGGACCCGAGTTTTCACCCAGGTCGCAGTGCTTTGGCTTTAGCTAGTCATAGCTGGTCTTGGCTGGTCTTAGCTGGTCATAGCTTGTCCAAGCTGGTCAGACGTAGCCACGATACTACCAGCGCAGGGACCAATCCCCGCCGCCGGCCTGTATCGGAGAAGGAATCCCGGCCCCATAGGCGATCATTCAGTGAGTAATCCGCGAACAGATACTACACGGGATTTACTTGACCTCCCACACGGTCAGGTTGTGACACAAGGTCGGAGTTTAACGTGGGAAGGGAGGGGGAATGGACCCGAGTTTTCACCCGGGTCGCAGTGCTTTGGCTTTAGCTAGTCATAGCTGGTCTTGGCTGGTCTTAGCTTGTCCAAGCTGGTCAGAGCTGGTCATAGCTAGTCAGACGTAGCCACGGTACTACCAGCGCAGGGACCAAACCCTGCCGCCGGCCTGTATCGGAGGAAGAATCCCGGCCCCATAGGCGATCATTCAGTGAGCAATCCGCGAACAGATACTACACTTTGATCTTAGCCTTGAGACCGAGGGATTGCTCCTCGGGATTTACTTGACCTCCCACATGGCCATGTTGTGACACAAGGTCGAGTTTAACGTGGGAAGGGAGGGGGAATGGACCCGAGTTTTCACCCGGGTCGCAGTGCTTTGGCTTTAGCTAGTCATAGCTGGTCTTGGCTGGTCTTAGCTGGTCATAGCTTGTCCAAGCTGGTCAGACGTAGCCACGATACCACCAGCGCAGGGACGAATCCCCGCCGCCGGCCCGTATCGGAGAAGGAATCCCGGCCCCATAGGCGATCATTCAGTGAGTAATCCGCGAACAGATACTACACTTTGATCTTAGCCTTGAGACCGAGGGATTGCTCCTCGGGATTTACTTGACCTCCCACATGGCCAGGTTGTGACACAAGGTCGAGTTTAACGTGGGAAGGGAGGGGGAATGGACCCGAGTTTTCACCCGGGTCGCAGTGCTTTGGCTTTAGCTAGTCATAGCTGGTCTTGGCTGGTCTTAGCTGGTCATAGCTTGTCCAAGCTGGTCAGAGCCGGTCATAGCTAGTCAGACGCAGCCACGATACTACCAGCGCAGGGACGAATCCCTGCCGCCGGCCTGTATCGGAGAAGGAATCCCGGCCCCATAGGCGATCATTCAGTGAGCAATCCGCGAACAGATACTACACTTTGATCTTAGCCTTGGGATTTACTTGACCTCCCACATGGCCAGGTTGTGACACAAGGTCGGAGTTTAACGTGGGAAGGGAGGGGGAATGGACCCGAGTTTTCACCCGAGTCGCAGTGCTTTGGCTTTAGCTAGTCATAGCTGGTCTTTGGCTGGTCTTAGCTGGTCATAGCTTGTCCAAGCTGGTCAGAGCTGGTCAGAGCTGGTCAGAGCTAGTCAGACTTAGCCACGATACTACCAGCGCAGGGACGAATCCCCGCCGCCGGCCTGTATCGGAGAAGGAATCCCGGCCCCATAGGCGATCATTCAGAGAGTAATCTGCGAACAGATACTACACTTTGATCTTAGCCTTGAGACCGAGGGATTGCTCCTCGGGATTTACTTGACCTCCCACATGGCCAGGTTGTGACACAAGGTCGAGTTTAACGTGGGAAGGGAGGGGGAATGGACCCGAGTTTTCACCCGGGTCGCAGTGCTTTGGCTTTAGCTAGTCATAGCTGGTCTTGGCTGGTCTTAGCTTGTCCAAGCTGGTCAGAGCTGGTCATAGCTAGTCAGACGTAGCCACGGTACTACCAGCGCAGGGACCAATCCCTGCCGCCGGCCTGTATCGGAGGAAGAATCCCGGCCCCATAGGCGATCATTCAGTGAGCAATCCGCGAACAGATACTACACTTTGATCTTAGCCTTGGGATTTACTTGACCTCCCACAAGGCCAGGTTGTGACACAAGGTCGAGTTTAACGTGGGAAGGGGAGGGGGAATGGACCCGAGTTTTCACCCGGGTCGCAGTGCTTTGGCTTTAGCTAGTCATAGCTGGTCTTAGCTGGTCATAGCTTGTCCAAGCTGGTCAGAGCTGGTCATAGCTAGTCAAACGTAGCCACGATACTACCAGCGCAGGGACGAATCCCTGCCGCCGGCCTGTATCGGAAGAAGAATCCCGGCCCCATAGGCGATCATTCAGTGAGTAATCCGCGAACAGATACTACACTTTGATCTTAGCCTTGAGACCGAGGGATTGCTCCTCGGGATTTACTTGACCTCCCACATGGCCAGGTTGTGACACAAGGTCGAGTTTAACGTGGGAAGGGGAGGGGGAATGGACCCGAGTTTTCACCCAGGTCGCAGTGCTTTGGCTTTAGCTAGTCATAGCTGGTCTTGGCTGGTCTTAGCTGGTCATAGCTTGTCCAAGCTGGTCAGACGTAGCCACGATACTACCAGCGCAGGGACCAATCCCCGCCGCCGGCCTGTATCGGAGAAGGAATCCCGGCCCCATAGGCGATCATTCAGTGAGTAATCCGCGAACAGATACTACACGGGATTTACTTGACCTCCCACACGGTCAGGTTGTGACACAAGGTCGGAGTTTAACGTGGGAAGGGAGGGGGAATGGACCCGAGTTTTCACCCGGGTCGCAGTGCTTTGGCTTTAGCTAGTCATAGCTGGTCTTGGCTGGTCTTAGCTTGTCCAAGCTGGTCAGAGCTGGTCATAGCTAGTCAGACGTAGCCACGGTACTACCAGCGCAGGGACCAAACCCTGCCGCCGGCCTGTATCGGAGGAAGAATCCCGGCCCTATAGGCGATCATTCAGTGAGCAATCCGCGAACAGATACTACACTTTGATCTTAGCCTTGAGACCGAGGGATTGCTCCTCGGGATTTACTTGACCTCCCACATGGCCATGTTGTGACACAAGGTCGAGTTTAACGTGGGAAGGGAGGGGGAATGGACCCGAGTTTTCACCCGGGTCGCAGTGCTTTGGCTTTACCTAGTCATAGCTGGTCTTGGCTGGTCTTAGCTGGTCATAGCTTGTCCAAGCTGGTCAGACGTAGCCACGATACCACCAGCGCAGGGACGAATCCCCGCCGCCGGCCCGTATCGGAGAAGGAATCCCGGCCCCATAGGCGATCATTCAGTGAGTAATCCGCGAACAGATACTACACTTTGATCTTAGCCTTGAGACCGAGGGATTGCTCCTCGGGATTTACTTGACCTCC
This sequence comes from Acanthosepion esculentum, assembly GCA_964036315.1. Lineage (NCBI taxonomy): Eukaryota > Metazoa > Mollusca > Cephalopoda > Sepiida > Sepiidae > Acanthosepion > Acanthosepion esculentum. The sequence continues at coordinate 20,122,181 of OZ038510.1, forward strand.
CACATGGCCAGGTTGTGACACAAGGTCGAGTTTAACGTGGGAAGGGAGGGGGAATGGACCCGAGTTTTCACCCGGGTCGCAGTGCTTTGGCTTTAGCTAGTCATAGCTGGTCTTGGCTGGTCTTAGCTGGTCATAGCTTGTCCAAGCTGGTCATAGCTAGTCAGACGTAGCCACGATACTACCAGCGCAGGGACGAATCCCAGCCGCCGGCCTGTATCGGAGGAAGAATCCCGGCCCCATAGGCGATCATTCAGTGAGTAATCTGCGAACAGATACTACACTTTGATCTTAGCCGGGATTTACTTGACCTCCCACAGGGCCAGGTTGTGACACAAGGTCGGAGTTTAACGTGGGAAGGGAGGGGGAATGGACCCGAGTTTTCACCCGGGTCGCAGTGCTTTGGCTTTAGCTGGTCTTGGCTGGTCATAGCTTGTCCAAGCTGGTCATAGCTAGTCAGACGTAGCCACGGTACTACCAGCGCAGGGACGAATCCCTGCCGCCGGCCTGTATCGGAAGAAGAATCCCGGCCCCATAGGCGATCATTCAGTGAGTAATCTGCGAACAGATACTACACTTTGATCATAGCCTTGGGGCCGCGTGGAGACCGAAATCTCGTGATTCCTCCTCGGGATTTACTTGACCTCCCACATGGCCAGGTTGTGACACAAGGTCGAGTTTAACGTGGGAAGGGGAGGGGGAATGGACCCGAGTTTTCACCCGGGTCGCAGTGCTTTGGCTTTAGCTAGTCATAGCTGGTCTTGGCTGGTCTTAGCTGGTCATAGCTTGTCCAAGCTGGTCATAGCTAGTCAGACGTAGCCACGATACCACCACCGCAGGGACGAATCCCCGCCGCCGGCCCGTATCGGAGAGGGAATCCCGGCCCCATAGGCGATCATTCAGTGAGCAATCCGCGAACAGATACTACACTTTGATCTTAGCCTTGAGACCGAGGGATTGCTCCTCGGGATTTACTTGACCTCCCACATGGCCAGGTTGTGACACAAGGTCGAGTTTAACGTGGGAAGGGGAGGGGGAATGGACCCGAGTTTTCACCCGGGTCGCAGTGCTTTGGCTTTAGCTAGTCATAGCTGGTCTTGGCTGGTCTTAGCTGGTCATAGCTTGTCCAAGCTGGTCAGAGCCGGTCATAGCTAGTCAGACGCAGCCACGATACTACCAGCGCAGGCCTGTATCGGAGAAGGAATCCCGGCCCCATAGGCGATCATTCAGTGAGCAATCCGCGAACAGATACTACACTTTGATCTTAGCCTTGAGACCGAGGGATTGCTCCTCGGGATTTACTTGTCCTCCCACATGGCCAGGTTGTGACACAAGGTCGAGTTTAACGTGGGAAGGGAGGGGGAATGGACCCGAGTTTTCACCCGGGTCGCAGTGCTTTGGCTTTAGCTAGTCATAGCTGGTCTTGGCTGGTCTTAGCTTGTCCAAGCTGGTCAGAGCTGGTCATAGCTAGTCAGACGTAGCCACGGTACTACCAGCGCAGGGACCAATCCCTGCCGCCGGCCTGTATCGGAGGAAGAATCCCGGCCCCATAGGCGATCATTCAGCGAGCAATCTGCGAACAGATACTACACTTTGATCTTAGCCTTGAGACCGAGGGATTGCTCCTCGGGATTTACTTGACCTCCCACACGGTCAGGTTGTGACACAAGGTCGAGTTTAACGTGGGAAGGGAGGGGGAATGGACCCGAGTTTTCACCCGGGTCGCAGTGCTTTGGCTTTAGCTAGTCATAGCTGGTCTTGGCTGGTCTTAGCTGGTCATAGCTTGTCCAAGCTGGTCAGAGCTGGTCAGACGTAGCCACGATACTACCAGCGCAGGGACCAATCCCTGCCGCCGGCCTGTATCGGAGGAAGAATCCCGGCCCCATAGGCGATCATTCAGCGAGCAATCTGCGAACAGATACTACACTTTGATCTTAGCCTTGAGACCGAGGGATTGCTCCTCGGGATTTACTTGACCTCCCACACGGTCAGGTTGTGACACAAGGTCGAGTTTAACGTGGGAAGGGAGGGGGAATGGACCCGAGTTTTCACCCGGGTCGCAGTGCTTTGGCTTTAGCTAGTCATAGCTGGTCTTGGCTGGTCTTAGCTGGTCATAGCTTGTCCAAGCTCGTCATAGCTAGTCAGACGTAGCCACGATACCACCAGCGCAGGGACCAATCCCTGCCGCCGGCCCGTATCGGAGGAAGAATCCCGGTCCCATAGGCGATCATTCAGTGAGCAATCCGCGAACAGATACCACACCTCGATCTTAGCCTTGAGACCGAGGGATTGCTCCTCCCCCGTCTTCCGGTACCAACCATTATTTATGTAGTTGGTAGTCACCTATGCAGATTAGGTGGTTCCTACACAACAAAAACAAAAGTACTTACCTATTTTGGTTGATTCTGTTTAGCGGCATATCGTACTCCGTAACTCCGGATATATATATATATATATATATATATATATATATATATATATATATATATATAAACTATCTCGCTTATTGGCTATTGTGGCATGTGGGGGGTTCCTTACTTTACTCATTTAAGCCGTAGCAGCAATAGAAATAATCAGCATGGAAAAACCGGAAGTCCCATAACCCATAAAAATACTGACCGAGCCCTATTCGGTCCATTTATCCTTTTCAACGTCCGCTATCTTCAAGGCCCCAGCTCGAAGGACTACTCACAAGCCATGCTGCAGAAGACAAGTGGCCTATCCTGGAAGTTTAACACTGAAATTTCTCGTTCCTCGTTGGAACAAGCGGAGAAATCTCTCTCATCTGCTCAAGGGAAGAACTTTTTTAACTGGGAAACCCGAGTTTTTTTCCCTGCAAAATATCGCTATTTTGCACTCTCTCATTCAACCACAAATAAAAGTTGTTGAACAGTTTTTTCCAGCCTTGGGTTTGTTCATTCCACTCTATACACTGCCGAGCCCACACCCACCCACACACAAACACACACAAACACACACAAACACACCCACGCACACACAAACGCACCCACACACACAAAACACCCACCCACACAAACACACCGACCCACACACAAACACACACACAAACACACACACACACAAACACACCCACCCATACAAACACTCCCACACACAAACACACCCACCCACACACAAACACACCCACCCACACACAAACAGACACACACACAAACACCCACCCACACATACACACAAACATACCCCCCACACACAAACACACCCACCCACACACAATTAGACACAAACACACCCACCCACAAACACACAAACACACACGCGCACGCGCAACCGGGAAAATTTCCTACATCTCTATGGGTTATTTAATGCTAAAATTTTGAACGGAATTGTATGCCTTCAACTACAGATAAAATAAAATGTATTGCTGGTCATTTTGCTTTAAAAATGTATTGTTGGTCATTTTACTATAAAAATGTATTGTTGATCATTTTACTATAAAAATGTATTGCTGGTCATTTTGCTTTAAAAATGTATTGTTGGTCATTTTACTATAAAAATGTATTGTTGATCATTTTGCTTTAAAAATGTATTGTTGGTCATTTTGCTTTAAAAATGTATTGTTGGTCATTTTACTATAAAAATGTATTGTTGATCATTTTGCTTTAAAAATGTATTGCTGGTCATTTTGCTTTAAAAATGTATTGTTGATCATTTTGCTTTAAAAATGTATTGCTGGTCATTTTGCTTTAAAAATGTATTGTTGATCATTTTGCTTTAAAAATGTATTGCTGGTCATTTTGCTTTAAAAATGTATTGTTGATCATTTTGCTTTAAAAATGTATTGCTGGTCATTTTGCTTTAAAAATGTATTGTTGGTCATTTTACTATAAAAATGTATTGTTGATCATTTTGCTTTAAAAATGTATTGCTGGTCATTTTGCTTTAAAAATGTATTGTTGGTCATTTTACTATAAAAATGTATTGTTGATCATTTTACTATAAAAATGTATTGCTGGTCATTTTGCTTTAAAAATGTATTGTTGGTCATTTTACTATAAAAATGTATTGTTGGTCATTTTGCTTTAAAAATGTATTGTTGGTCATTTTACTATAAAAATGTATTGTTGGTCATTTTACTATAAAAATGTATTGTTGGTCATTTTGCTTTAAAAATGTATTGTTGGTCATTTTACTATAAAAATGTATTGTTGATCATTTTACTATAAAAATGTATTGCTGGTCATTTTGCTTTAAAAATGTATTGTTGGTCATTTTACTATAAAAATGTATTGTTGGTCATTTTACTATAAAAATGTATTGTTGGTCATTTTGCTTTAAAAATGTATTGTTGGTCATTTTACTATAAATATACAGGGTGTCCTCCCTACAAAATTAACCTCATTAACATAGCCAATTTTCCCTCAAATGATCTCAAATTTTAACAAAATGTATAAAAACTAAGTCGACTGTACGGACTTATGCCAATAAGAATCTACCATCTATTTGTTTAGGGTTAGGGTTAGGGCTAGGGTTAGATGGATTGGGTGTGCCAGTGATAATAACAATGTGCTTATGAAATGGCTACTATGTTCACCTGATTGACACTGTGATTTCTTTTTATGAAGCTATGTGAAAGGATAGGTCTATATCTCCCCTATTTCCATAAGCCTAAAGGAAATTAAGCAGAGAATCACTGAGGCGTTGTAGAATGTTACGTAAGACATGCTACAGCGTGTTTGACAGGAGCTGGATTACCGACTTGACGTGTATCGTGTCACAGGTGGTGCAATTATTGAACATTTGTGAAGCATTGTGAAATCGCTTCTAAAATCTACATCTTGTTCAAATTTTGATAAATAAATCTTTTATTGTTCAACATGAAGCCTATTTAATTTTATTTGCTTGGAACATATAGTTACTCAGATATTCAAATTTTAAATGATGTAAATTGGGGGACACTATATATTCATTTTTTGCATAAAAATTTATTGCCGGTCTTTTTGTAATAAAAATGTACTTCTGTACTTTCATAGAGTTTTTTGGGGGGGGGGGGTGTTGACTATTTGGCCATAGCTGGGACCCTAACAGGTGCTACAACCCCGGGTCAGTGTGAACGTGGGAATAACAACAATTAAGAGTTGGTTCTACTGTCATCAAAACCTCCAATTTCCTGATCAGAGGCCTTGCTACTGGAAGTAATTTATCATTGTACCAAGGACTAACGTACCTATTCGAAAGAAAACAAAAACCCTCTGCACCGGGCAGCCCTTGAAAATTTTGCTTGTCAAATAAAACATACTGCACAGTAAATCACCCTGATATATATATATATATATATATATATATATATATATATATATATATATATATATATATATATATATATATATATATATATATATATATAGGGTGACCCAAAAAAACGGGAATTTTTGAAGTGCGTATTGCCAGACATGAGCAAGTGGCAACACTGCGAGACAGTGACCTTGAGCAAATAAACATTTCGCCAATTTAGTAACGAGAATGAAATTCACAGTATCCCAGCAGAGATGTTGCAGCAGTCAATGAGGAATCTCAACAGCAGATTTCAAGAATGCATTCGTACAGGAGGACGCCATCTACAGGACGTAATTTAAAAAAAATAAAAATTCCATCATTGTTTCTTATGTATATATATATATATATATATATATATATATATATGTATATATATGTATGTATATATATATATATGTCTATATATATATATGTATGTATATATATATATGTAAATATATATATATATATGTATGTATATATATATATATATATATATATATATATATATATATATATATATATATATATATATGATAAGGCACGTGTTAAAGACTACGGAACTTTTCGGTTTAATAATCTTTGTTTCCCTTTTGTTTTCTTTTTTTTTTTGCTTTCTCGCAAGTTTTTTTATATTTGGGCCTAAGCTGTTGAAATAAGAACCTAGTCCATGGTGTCTTGCGAGAAAGAAAGGAAAAACAGAAAAAATATTATTAAATGGAAAAGTTCCATAGTCTTTAACAACACGTCTCAATAATGATATGCTACCAATTATATATATATATATATATATATATATATATATATATATATATATATATATATATATATGTATGTATGTATATATGAGAAAATCCGAAACAGTTGGTAGAACAAACGGGCAACTTTTCAAAAGACCTAAAAACCCTTAAAGAAGATAAAATCTCAAACCAGGACAGCAATAAAAAAGCCCTAAAGGCAAACATCTACCGACTCAGTAAAGTGCTCTACGTCTAGATTATCTAGGCAGAGCAAAAACGCTTGAAAACGTAAATTCCTGTGAAAGGATGGCCTTTGTCGAAACATGAGTGCCACGCAATATTCAAACAACTTGAACGCAAATGAAAGAAGGTGAGGACCACTTTTGGCAGTAAACTGCATATTTTAAAGCATTACGGGAAAAATAAAACAAATTTAATAATTTTATTTAAAAACCTTCAAATAACCACATCCTTTCAGTGACAGAAGAAAATGAAAAAAAAAACACCCTGTTGGTGGGTTAAACTAATAAAGGATGTAGTGAACAGCCGAGGTCAATAAAAAAAATCAAATAAACCAATAAGCTAGTCAGGTGACACAATAGGTATTTCATATCATGTCTACATTTGTTAATTGTTTTTTAATTGTCCTTTTTATGAAGTATTTTCTTAAAACTGCTAAAACTTAGTTACGCAAATTTTTCTTCTAGACAAAGCCTACACGTATCCCTCGCGTTTCAAATTTACTGTTTTTTTTTTTGTTCTTCTTTTATAAATTCTCCAAATAATTTTCGGTGACTTCCCTGCTTCTCTTTTAATCTTCCAGTAATAGTTTCACAGCGTTGTAACGTTTTCGTATTTATTGTGTTTAACACTTAACTTATGATTATTGCGCCTCTTTTTGCATTCAGTTTCATATATATTTTCTCTTCGTTGGCCTTATTACAATTTTCTACCTCTGTTTTCACCAAATGAACAATATTTTCTACCTCTGTTTTCGCCAAATGAACAATATTTTCTACCTCACTTTCGCCAAATGAACTATATATTCTACCTCTGTTTTCGCCAAATGAACTATATTTTCTACCTCTGTTTTCGCCAAATGAACTATATTTGATACCTCTACTTTAGACAAATTAACAATATTTTCTACCTCTGTTTTCGGCAAAGAACAATATTTTCTACCTCTGTTTTCACCAGAGGAACTATATTTTCTACCTCTGTTTCGCCAAATGAACTATATTTTCTACCTCTGTTTTCGCCAAATGAACTATATTTTATACCTCAGTTTTCGCAAAATGAACTATATTTTCTACCTCACTTTCGCCAAATGAACTATATTTTCTACCTCTGTTTTCGCCAAATGAACTATATTTTCTACCTCTGTTTTCACCAAATGAATTATATTTTCTACCTCTGTTTCACCAAATGAACTATATTTTCTACCTCTGTTTTAGCCAAATGAACTATAATTTCTACCTCTGTTTTCGCCAAAGGAACAATATTTTCTACCTGTTTTCGGCAAATTTACTGTATTTTCTACCTCTGTTTTCGCCAAATTAATTATATTTTCTACCTCTATTTTCGCCAAATGAACTATATATTCTACCTCAGTTTTCGCTAAATGAACTATATTTTCTACCCGTGCTTTCGCCAAAGAACTATATTTTCTACCTCTGTTTTCACCAAATGAATTATATTTTCTACCTCAGTTTCACCAAATGAACTATATTTTCTACCTCTGTTTTCGCCAAATGAACTATATTTTCTACTTCTGTTTTCGCCAAATGAACTATATTTTCTACCTCTGTTTTAGCCAAATGAACAATATTTTCTCCCTCTGTTTTCGCCAAATGAACTATATTTTCTACCTCTGTTTTCGCCAAATTAACTATATTTTCTATCTCTGTTTTCGCCAAAGAACAATATTTTCTACCTCTGTTTTCACCAGAGGAACTATATTTTCTACCTCTGTTTCGCCAAATGAACTATATCGTCTACCTCTCTTTTCGCCAAATTAATTATATTTTCTACCTCTGTTTTCGCCAAATGAACTATACTTTCTACCTCTCTTTTCGCCAAATGAACAATATTTTCTACCACTGTTTCCCCAAATGAACTATATTTTCTACCTCTGTTTTCGCCAAATGAACTATATTTTCTACCTCTGTTTTCGCCAAATGAACTATATTTTCTACCTCTGTTTCGCCAAATGAACTATATTTTTTACCTCTGTTTTCGCCAAATGAACTATATTTCTTACCTCTGTATTCGCCAAATAAACTATATTTTCTACCTCTATTTTCGCCAAAGGAACTACATTTTCTACCTCTATTTTAGCCAAATGAACAATATTTTCTCCCTCTGTTCTAGCCAAATGAACTATATTTTCTACCTCAGTTTTCACCAAATGAACTATATTTTCTACCTCTGTTTTCGCCAATGAACTATATTTTAGAACTTTCTTTCGCCATGTGAACTATATTTTCTACCTCTGTTTTCGCCAAATTAACTATATTTCTACCTCTGTTTTAGCCAAATAAACAATATTTTCTACCTCTGTTTTAGCCAAATGAACTATATTTTCTACCTCTGTTTTCGCCAAATGAACTATATTTTCTACCTCTGTTTTCGCCAAATGAACTATAATTTCTACCTCTGTTTTCGCCAAAGGAACAATATTTTCTACCTCTGTTTTCAGCAAATTTACTGTATTTTCTAGCTCTGTTTTCGCCAAATAAATTATATTTTCTACCTCTGTTTTCGCCAAATGAACTATATTTTCTACCTCTGTTTTCACCAAATGAATTATATTTTCTACCTCAGTTTCACCAAATGAACTATATTTTCTACCTCTGTTTTCGCCAAATGAACTATATTTTCTACCTCTGTTTTAACCAAATGGACTATATTTTCTACCTCTGTTTTCGCAAAACGAAATATATTTTCTACCACTGTTTTCGCCAAAGGAACTATATTTTCTACCTCTGTTTTCGCCATATTAACTATATTTTCTACCTCTGTTTTCGCCAGATAAACTATATTTTCACCACTGTGTTTGCCAGATTAACTTTATTTTCTACCTCTGTTTTCGCCAAATGAACGATATTTTCTACCTCTGTTTTCGCCAAATAAAAAATATTTTCTACCTTTGTTTTAACCAAGTGAACTATATTTTCTACCTCAGTTTTCGCCAAATGAATTATATTTTCTACCTCTGTTTTCGCCAAATGAACTATATATTCTACCTCAGTTTTCGCTAAATGAACTATATTTTCTACCTGTGCTTTCGCCAAAGAACTATATTTTCTACCTCTGTTTTCGCCAAATGAACTATATTTTCTACTTCTGTTTTCACCAAATGAACAATATTTTCTACCTCTGTTTTAGCCAAATGAACAGTTTTTTCTACCTCTGTTTTAGCTAAATGAACAATATTTTCTACCTCTGTTTTAGGCAAATTTACTATATTTTCTACCTCTGTTTTCGCCAAATGCACTATATTTTCTACCTCAGTTTTCGCAAAATGAACTGTATTTTCTACCTCTGTTTTCGCCAAATGAACTATATTTTCTACTTCTGTTTTAGCGAAATGAACTATATTTTCTACCTCTGTTCTCGCCAAATGAACTATATTTTCTCCCTCTTTTTTAGCCAAATGAACTATATTTTCCTCTAAGTAATTACTTCAATAGGGCATGTGCTTTTTAGTCTACAGTTGCTTTATTTTGTTTACAATCACTGATATTGAGCAATTTTTTTTCCATGATTATCACTTATTTTTCTCATATTTTTTTACCACAATTATAACTGACATTATTGAATAGCTATGTCATTTTTTAGGTTGTTGAAGTCACATGGCACAGTGGATAAAGGCGTTAGTTAGATTCAGTGATAGGACCCAAAGAGTGTGATTTCAGTATCCGGTTAAGGCAGTGGAGAAATTTCAGAGGGTAATTAATTGGAGATAACTGATAACTGACATCCCTTAAAACATGGCACGTGTACCTAGAACAGTCTAGAATGGCAGAGTCTCGTTCGGGGAGGTTGACCCACCCGATTCTGTTTTTACAGTTTCAACGGGCATTTTTTTCGGCGAGCCTACGGGCTCGGGATTACCCACGTTAAACTCGTCCTTGTGTCACATCTTTCCCTCGTGGTGGTGGGGACAGTAAATATTGCTGTCCACCGTTGACAGCCTTGCTGCGACTTGTTCCAGCAAGTCGGTCGAACTCTCTGCCTCTGAGCAGAGAGGAACCCGGACGAGGCTCCGCCGAAAGGCAGAGTCACGTTCGTGGAGGTTGACCAACCCGATTCTGTTTTTACAGTTTCTACGAGCATTTTTGGCCGCGCCTACGGGTTCGGGAATATCCACGTTAAACTCGGCCTTGTACCACATCTATCCCTCGTGGTGGGGGGGGACAGTAAATATTTCTGTCTACAATTGACTAGTTGACTACCGTACTTTGCCGTCAGTCGGACGTGCAACCCTTTTGTATTCGTTCTTTTGTTTAATAATATGTTTTCACTAAATTGCTGAGTTCGAGTTTTCTTTCGGGCCTATTCTGGGTCGACAACATTATAATACCCAGAAATTCATGTACACATGACACATTGGATAAAGGCGTTGGTTAGATTCAGTGATAGGACCCAAAGAGTGTGAGTTCAATACCCGGTTAAGGCAGTGGAAAACTTTCAGAGGGGAATTAATAGGAGATAACTGACATCCATTAGAAATGGCACGTGGAACTAGAACAGTCTACCCCAGTGAGTGAAATAAAGGGTTCAGTTCGACATTCCAACCACCTGAAGAAGGCCGTTGCGATAAACATAGCGACAAAGACGAGGACAATAGTCCAAATAATGTAAATAGTAGACCTCCATTTGTTCTGAATTCAACATTGACTCCTTCACTTAAGTCAAAGAAAAGCTTTTTCAAGCATAGCAGGACAGAGAAATAGAAAGAGAAATGGAGCATGCACACGCACATGAGCGCTCGCACACACGCATACGCACACCCACCCACATGCACACATACGCACACACAGATGCATAATGAAAGAAGGAAAATCAACTTTGCACCAATGAAAAGTGCATGAATTATTAATTTTTAACTCATTATAAAAGAAAAACTGCTCTCGATTAACCACCACAAGGATCCATCCCTGCATCCCATTAGAATGTCTGAAGACCAACTTCTCGGGAGCTCCTCTCTGTGGCTGCTCGGTCTCACGCTGTCTGCTGATCTGAGATGGAACAAATACATCGAGTCAGTTGCATCAGCCACCGCAAGGAAAGTTGGTTCTCTGAGGCCGAGTCAGGAAATTTTTCTCCCCGGAATCGATCCTCCAAGTCTATAAATCGACCATTCGCCCTTGCATGGAGTATTGCTGCCATATATGGTCTGGGGCCCCTGCTGTTTACCTCAGGGTTCTTGATAAGATCCAGAGACGGATAGGCAACGTGATTGGCCCTGATCTGTCATCTCGTCTGCAGTCGCTCTCTCACAAACGCGATGTTGCCTCGCTCTGCCTTTTTTACAAGTACTTTCACGGTAATTGCTCCGAGGAGCTGCTTCGCTTGTCCCCAGACCTCGTGAATTTAAACGCCGCACGAGGCTGGCTTCCCGCTCCCACCCCTACACCGTGGAAACTGTTAGATGTAGACGTCTCTTCTACTCCAATAGCTTCATGTCTTGCACATCTTGCCTATGGAACTCCCTTCCCTATTACTGTTTCCCTGACAAATACAATCTCCAACGGTTTAAGTGTAGCGTCAATCGACATCTCCAGTTGCCTTGATCTATCCACTTCCCTTCTCCACATCCTTTCACCTTTCATTCCTATCTGCTCTCGCTCCAAATCTTCTGTAACCCCCTTGCCTTGATCGACCCACTGTCTTTCTCTTTCACCACATCCTCTCCTTTACCACTCCTATCTGCTCTTCCGCCAACCCTTCTTTAACCCCTTGCGTGATAGTGGCCTCCAGCCTTGCTTGAGGTGATACGCTTTAAAAAAATAAATAAATAAAATAAATAGTCAATTGTTGACGAGTGAACTGAGCAATTGCTTTAGAGTGGACGGATCAGTTTCTCTAGAGTCGGGATGCTGAAAGATAACACCAACCAGCTAAGTGACAAAATTTTATATTTGTATTATATACACACACACACACACACATACACACACACACACACACACACACATACATACATACATATATATATATATGTAGCAATTTTCCAAGCATAGCTTAGATGTGGCACAAGGCCGAAAGTATGGGGCACCCAGTGAGGATCAAACTCACTACACAGTCGTAATTGTTCTAGCGAGACAAGCTTGCTAACCATTACACCGCCTCAAGGTGCCCGACACACACATACACACACACACACATATATATATATATATATATATATATATATATATATATATATATATATATATAGCTATTAACAGGCTCAAAAGTCGGAAAATAGAGCAACACACACTCTCAAACGAATTTCTGTGAAGGTAAATAACTGAAATTTATATAACAACCAAGATGTGTTTCCCACAGCATACAGCGTTGCTGCGGCATTAAAAGAACGTCATGGCTCCGCTCACAAGTTTCACATTGTCAACAATGATAAAGCAGTCCTGATTATATCACTGGATAATGTTTATTGTTTGGCCAAGATAACAATCGCCTAAATACATATGCCATAGTTTAAGTTACTCGAAATCGAAAAGGTCTTTGAACAGTGAGTAGTGTCTCGACATTAAAACCACTTTCAATACAGCAGGACCAAGTGTCACACCCATAAAAGTATTAACCGGGGTGGACCGCCCCCTCTAGCTATGCTACTGACGTTAGTAACATACTAACAATATTATGTTTTCTCTGGCAGGATTCGAATCTGCACCCACCTTGGCAGGAGAAATCGTCGTTAGATCCGATGTGTGCGTCGCCGATCAAGCAAGTTTGAATAGTGCCTTATAAACGAAGATATTTCTCAGACACTCGAAACATTCATATCTGCTCAGTTTGGTATCCAAAAGTAAACAAAGCAATTTCTAAAGAATTAATGGATTTTTTATTTTTTAATCCAACAGATTTTATTACTCAAATGTTATTTTTAGTGGATACACGTATTTGAGTAGAGGCTCCGTGTTTTTTTTTTAAGCGTTTCACCCCAAGCAAGGCGGGAAGCCACTAGCACGCAAGGGGTTACAGAGAGTTGGAGTGAGAGCAAATAGGAGTGAAAGAGGAAAGGATGAAGAGAAGGATAGGAGGATAGATCAAGGAATCTGGAGACGTCGATTGACATTACATTTGAATAGTTGGAGATTATAGCTATCAGGGAAACGGGAAGAGGGGAGGGAGATCCACAGGCGAGTGGTGCGAGACATGAAGGTATTGGAGTAGAAGAGATGGCTACATTTAACAGTTTCGACAGTGAAAGGGTATGAGCGAGATGTCAGCCTAGTAGAACGCTTAAATTCATGAAGTTTGGGAGCCAGCGAAAGCAGCTTCTCGGAGCAGTTACCATGAAAGTATTTGTAAAAAAAAGAGAGAAGTGGGGGGCGACGGCACATCTGTGAGTGAGCGACTGCAGACGAGATGCCAGATATATATATATGGCAATTTTTAAAGAAGTGATGGATTTTTATTTATTAATCTGACAGATTTTATTTTTTAAACGTTATTTTTAGTGGATACACGTATTTGAGTAGACGCTCCGTTTATTTATTAAATAGTATATTTATTGATTTTCGTCTACTGACCTAAATATTCGAGAAATCTTATTAAAGAAAAATATGCGCTCTCTGGCAGGATTCGAACCTGCGTCCTCATTGGCAGGAGAAACTGTTGTTAGATCCGGCGTGCTTATTCCGATTCAGTTACGGAGTGCGTTGCAGATTTCTCTGTTCACGTTAAGATACGAAACTGAGCAGATATAAAGGTTTCGTGAGTCTGAGTGTCATATAGAAAGAAAATTAATAACTACCGTCACCGAGGTTCGAAAGTGACACTCTGGACTTATGAATATATGTTTTCTGCCAGGTGTATAAATAAGTAGTGTCAGGCTACTGACTGGTGTGATTATTGAATGACTATTGAGTGGAACTATCCAGTCGAATTAGTGTGAATTATTGTGCGTTGATGATTTAGGTTTTAGCTAAGCCGCTAACCCTAACCCTAACCCTAACAAGGTACTCGCTGAAATGGTTAATTATCTTTGGCTGACTTTTACTACTTTGTTTTTATTAAGTATTTATTTGCAGTTGTAATTAAAGACCGTTTTATCTTAATATTGAAGTTTTGGGTTATACTTCATTATTAACGGCCACCGTACGTCACAAAATCTTTACACCCTGGAACATAGTGTCAGAAGTGGGACTACCCAAAAGGATTAAATATTTTAATTGTTAAATAAGAAATAGTTTGTTGTATGTATGTTTTATAAAATGTTTTCATTTTTCAAAACACGGTCAAGATATTGTGTCTATGTTCAAAGTTAATATTATTAAGTGTTGTTTTTTTTTGTTGCTTTTATTAATAAGGCTTCCATTATTTTTAGCCTTTTTTTTTTGCATATAGATGATGCTATTATATTTGTGTTGTCAACAAGTATGTTACCATTAGTGTCCGGTAGATCTCCATGAATATTTAAATGAGATCTAATTGAGCTATGGTGAGAAAGGTGTAGAGTGAGT
>OZ038510.1:20141890-20146890 GCA_964036315.1 Acanthosepion esculentum
ATGAACTTTACAGAACATTACAAGCATCAACATATTACGAATATTCAACTACAAGTAACAGAAACTTGATTACAAACATTACGGAACATTTACTCTTTCAACTCTTCTGAAGCTAAAAGTTTATCAACATATTTTCAACTTTACAGAATTCTTTCAATATAGGGAAACATTTTGAGCGGCAAGTTCTTTCAACTTTCTATGAGTTCACATAAAAATATTTCATTAGTAAAATCTTTAATTCTATTCAAAGGGAAGTAACTCCTATGCTTGTACATCATTACATACTTAAATATAAATATGAATATTGTTCTTGTTATAAAAACAGTTTTTCGTGTTGTTTGCTTTTCGATTGCTTAAACATTTGTAAAGTAAAAAAAATGTACGGATTGATTTAGGCCGTCAATACCGCTACAAATATAAGGATATCACCGACATATCTTAGGTAGATGGAGGGATTTTTAAAATTGTTAAATATATTGTTTTCAAGATTAGACATATAGAAATTGCTAGAAATCAGACCCAAAACTGAACTCATAGAGACGCTACCTTGTTGTGTATATATATTATTTTCTGTGATCGTAGAATGGGACATCGATAGTGCATATACCAGGTCTAATTTTAAGTCGAGGCAGAGATGGGTTAATGTATATGTTTCTTATAATAGTATCAATAGTTTCGATAACAGAGTGATTAATGAATAAATTTTCGACGTCAAGAAAGGCTTTGGTTTCGTTGTTATTTTTATTTTTTTAATTTTTTTTTTAGAATTTGAATTACTTTAAGAGTTGTTTTTATGCCGTATTTACTGGAAATGTATGGTTTGATAAGTTGTTTTAGGATTTTTGTTACACTGGAGCGGGAATTTGCAATAGAATAGAACAGAGAGGATAGTTTTGTTTGTGTGTTTTTATAGTGCCTTATATGGAACCGGACTTACAATTTTAGGAAGTTTTAAACTCTCCTGTTCAGTGATAAGTTAATTTTTAATTTTAGTTGGTTAGTTGTATTCCTGTTAATTTTTTAAAACTTTGTCTTGTCATTGAGTATTTGTTCGAGTTTTGTGTTGTACTCCGATTTGTTTAAGACAACAAAGATATTAGTTTTGTCTATTTGTGTGTAAACCCCTCTGCTGAGGGTTTTGTAACACATTATTTATCATCTCTCAGTTGCGTCTCTGTCTTTGAGCAGAGTGCACTCAGGGACGACTCCGTCAAAGGATAGAGTCGCAACTGAGAAAAATTATACTGAGAGGTGCCCAACCCAGGGGAAAACCTTCCCGAAGCCGAACCCTCTCATTGCACCAGAGAGAGAGAGAGAGAGAGAGAGAGTGATCGGTGCTCGCACCGAGATCAGCGCAACCAAAAGTTGCGGGGGCTGCGGGCAATTTTTGTTCCTGGCCCAGGTGTACGCGCTCGGGTGCCCAACTTTAAAAAAGACCTTGTGTCACAAATCGTCTTAGTGCGGAGACAGAGTAAATACCTAGTTTTGTCTGTTTTTGTTGTTGTTGTTGATTACATCCGGATGATTACGTAGTTCCTTAGCGGAAATTTGTAGTTGTAGTTTTGTTAATATTTTTTTTAATTTTTTTAAACTTTTTTTTTAAGCTTATCACCCCAAGCAAGGCTGGAAGCCACTAGCACGCAAGGAGTTACAGAAGGTTTGGAGGAAGAGCAGATAGGAGTGGTAAAGGAGAGGATGTGGAGAAAGATAGTGGATCGATCAAGGCAAGGGGGTTACAAAAGATTTGGAGCGAGAGCAGATACTTCTGTCATGTCTATCCTCAACTGCCCCAGCCTTGAGTAAATCGCGAAATTCTGGTGTTCCTCTGATCACTTGTTCCTCCTGAATTTTTTCGATCCTTTCATATAGCGTCTCAATATCATATTTTTTAATCAGACATTTATACTTACAGTATATATAGTAGCTGGGTCCTTTTCTTTTTTTATGCTTAGTTAGTTTATAGTTAGAAATATTAATAAACTGGTTAATTTGCAGTGTAACACCCGCGCTCAGTTCGCATTAAAAATTCCCATAATACTTATATTTATGTGTAATTGTACATGCTCCATTCGAATCTGGCTTGATAATGAAATGCGCAAAAGAATGCTTTCAAAACTACAAAATGAACCTGGACTAACACTACAACAATTATCAGAAGATTGCCAAAAATGCCTGAGTATAAAGAAAGACTCGAAGAACATTGAGGAGTCAGGAGTATCACATATACGTAAGTTAAACAAAAGTTTACGTTCTTCACCCTCCCCGGAAAAAAACAAAAAATTCTATAATAAGTGAAAAAGTACACCATATAGGGCAAATTATGACGAAAATCGAAACAAATATAATCCCCCCCATCTGCATGTTATCGATGTGGAGGACTACACTGGAATAAGGATTGCCGTTTTAAATATAAAAACTCTTGTGTTTGGAAAAATGGGGCACAAGGCATCCCAATGTAGGAACAGAAAAGCTACTAGTAGGATAAGAGCTACTAGGATGCATGACGAAGACAATACCAACATAAAGAAATATGTGGAACTTGAAATCTTAAATAAAAAGATAAAATTGCAACTAGACTTGGGTTCCGATCTAACGATAATTAACCTACAGACATGGAAAAAGCTTAACAGACTAACCATGTTACATACACAAAAAATTGCAAAGTCGGTGACAGGAAATCGTACAAAATTCGAAGGAGAAATAATCGTAAATGTTAAATTTCACGAGAAAACAAAAAAACTCAAGATATACGTAATGAAAGATACAGAAAATCTAGTGCGTACAGACTGGATGCAAAAATTCGACGTTTGGGATCTACCTATCAGCTCATTTTGCAAAAAGTTAGACGGTGAACCATCAGATGCGACAAAGTTAAAGGAAGAATTACATAATCAATTTCCCGAGGTATTTGCGAGCGGGTTGGGACGATGCAACAAATTTACAGCTAGAATTGAATTAAAAGAAAACGTCCAACCAGTTTTTAAAAAGAAGCGTTTGTTACTATAGAAAAAATCGACAAAGAATTAGAGAGACTTGAACAAACTGGGATCCTTTCAAAAATAGAGTTTAGTGAATGGGCAGCACCGGTAGTCTATGTAAAAAAGAAATCAGGAGAAATCCGTGTATGCGCAGATTTTTCGACGGGCCTAAATAAGGCTATAAAAGACCATCATTACCCATTAACGAACCCAGAGGAAATATTTACAAAGCTCAACGGCGGCAAGATATTCTCCAAAATAGATCTAAGTGAGGCTTATCTGCAAATTCCAGTACAAGAAGAGAGTACGAAAAGTCTATGTATTAATACGCACAAAGGGTTGTACAAATTCAACAGACTACCGTTCGGGGTAAAAGTTGTACCAGCAATTTTTCAGCAGACGATGGACACAATGCTCACGGGCCAGAATTTTGCGACCGCTTATCTGGATGACATTCTAATTAAGAGCGACAATGTTGAAGAGCACACATCACACATAAAGGAGGTTTTCAGAAGACTTCAGGACTTTGGGTTTAAAGTAAAAGGAAAAAAGTGTGATTTTTTTCCTAAATGAAATTAAATACTTAGGCCAGATAATTAATGAAAGTGGCAGGAATCCAGACCCAGAGAGGGCATCGGCAATTAAAAACATGCCTGAACCAAAAACGTTGCAGAATTACAAAGTTTCCTGGGCCTAGCTAACTACTATGGCGAATGTATTGATAATATGCATAAATTGAGGGCCCCACTGAATGAGTTACTAAAAAAGGAGAATAATTGGAATTGGACAGAAGACTGTAAAAAGGCGTTTAAGGAAATAATACAAAAATTAACTTCGGAGTTAACACTGACACATTTCGATCCCGAATTAGAAATCATTATTGCAAGTGACGCGAGCTCACATGGGGTAGGTGCGTGTATTTTACACAAGATGCGGGACGGTACAAAGAAACCCGTTGCGCACACATCTAGATCTTTATTACCGGCGGAGAGAAACTATTCACAGATCGAAAAGGAGGCATTAGGCATAATATTTGCAATAACTCGTTTCCACAGATATATTTATGGGAGAGAGTTCACGCTCCAAACGGACCTTCTTACGATTTTCGGTTCAAAAAAACGTCTACCAGTCTATACAGCGAACAGACTTTTAAGATGGGGAACTGTGTTACTAAACTACAATTTCAAATTTGAGTTCTTACCATCAAAGAAAATTGGGCACGCTGATGGACTATCGCGATTAATACCGGCGAAAGGCGAACCGTTGGAAGACTCGGTATTAGCGGCATTACAAGCTGAAGATGAAACCAGTAAAGTGTTATACAATACAATAAAGGAACTACCTGTGACTTTGCTAGAGATAAGAAGAGAAGCGGAAAAGGATGAATTTATTCAGAATTCCAAGAAAAAAATAGAAGAGGAGGAAAGCTTCTCAATCTGTGACTACATATTATTGTATAACGAGAGAGTGGTAATACCGAAGTCGTTACGAAGGCGAATCTTGAAAGATTTTCATTTAGGACATCCGGGAAAAAACCGGATGAAGGCACTTATGAGAAGTTTTGTCTACTGGCCTAACATGGACGATGATATTACGCAAATGGTGGAAAGTTGTAAAGGCTGTGAGCTGCGCCGAAAGCACCACCCTCTATACAAAAGCCATGGCCTAAAGTTGACAGACCGTGGTCCAGAATCCACGTGGCTTACGCAGGACCCATAGAGGGTTACTACTACTTAATAACAGTAGATAGTTTCAGTAAATGGCCTGAGGTTTCCAGATTCAAACACCCGACGACAGAAAATACCATAAACTGTATACACGAATTATTCGCCAGATTCGGCGTCGTGAATTGCTTAGTAACTGATAACGGTACACAATTTACCTCCAGTGACTTCAAAGAATTTTGTGAGACATACCAAGTAAAGCTCCGTACCACCCGAAGTCGAACGGACAAGCCGAAAGATTCGTAGACACACTAAAAGAGCTTTAAAAAAGCCGAAGATGTACCGACGGAAAAAGCGA
>OZ038510.1:20151890-20226890 GCA_964036315.1 Acanthosepion esculentum
CATTATCATTATTATTATTATTATTATTATTATTATTATTATTATTATCATCATTATTATTATTATTATTATTATTATTATTATTATTATTATTATTATTATTATCATTATTATTATTATTATTATTATTATTATTATTATTATTATTTCCTTTAATTTCTGGTGTGTACACATTTCTTTCCGGATTCTGCCCAGAGACCAAAGGTTAGAAATGGCATCATGACATTTTCCACTAACCAATTAAAATTTTTTTAAAAAATCACAAACTTATTTTACATAGATAAAGCCCTTCTTAAGGTGTGGGCTGTACTCGTGAGAACATGTTTTTGTATTTCTTTAAGGCATAGGCTTCCAGGAATCCCTTCAATTAGTCTATTGGAATCTTTTCCAACCAATCCTAGGGCTCCGACTACAATAGGGATAATTGATGTTCCCATGTGCCACATTTTAGAGATTTCGATTTCAACGTCCTTGTATTTTGATAGCTTTTTGATTATTATTATTATTATTATTATTATTATTGTTGTTGTTGTTGTTGTTGTGCTTGTTCCTCCCTACCATTACATATTCTGCCAATACTTCGTAAATAATGGACTATTCCATTTTTGATCGCGTGAAAAGAAGGAAAAAGATACTACGCGGTTTCAGTGAGAAAATGCAAGTGGTGGAGAGAGAGAGGAGGAGAGAGAGAGAAAGAGAGAGACAGAGAGGAGAGAGAGTAGAGAGAGAGTGAGAACCAGATTAAACTGACAAGAATCGATGCTACACTTTTTAATCTTAGCCAAAAGGCCGAGATTCCGTGGCGACCGTGATAAAACGCCATTTTTTAGATACACAACAAAACATCGAACGACGGAAACCGAATAAAGTAATCGCAAAAAATCCAGCTTACATAAATAAATTAACATCGTCTTCTGAATTATTTTTAAATTATTATTAAGACAAATGTTCATAAGATGGAGATTTGCCTAGTTGTTATTATTATTATTGTTTTTATTTTTTTTATATCTGGCGTTTACACATTTCTTTCCGGGTCCCGCCCAGGGAGCTAAGGTTAGAAATGGTATCATGACACTTTCCACTGAAAAAAAAATAAATAAATAAATTATTACATAGATAAAGCCGTTCGTAAAGTGTGGGCTGTACTTGTCAGAATAATTTTTTGTATCTCTTTGAGACATGGACTTCCAGGCATCCCTTCAATTTGTCTACTGGAATCTTTTCCAACCAATCCTAAGGCTCCAACTACAACAGGGATTGTTGATGTTCCCATGTGCCACATTTTTGAGATTTCTATTTCAAGGTCCTTGTATTTTGACAGCTTTTCGAATATCTTCAAAGATACATTGCAGTCTGCAGGGACTGCCATATCAATAAGGAAGCATTTTTTTTTGTTTGTGGTCTTTAATAACAATGTCTGGGCGGTTGGCTTTGATTGTTCTGTCAGTGTGTATTGTATAGTCCCATAGAATTGTAACAGGTCCTATCTCCGTAAATTATTATTATTATTATTTCCTTTGATTTCTGTTTCATTTTTTTATATTTCTTTAAGGTATAGGCTACCAATAATCCTTTCAGTGAGTTTATCGGAACCTTTTCCAATCAAACAGAGGGCTCCAACTACAACTGGAATTGTTGATGACCTAATGTGCCACATTTTTTAAATTTCCTCTTCAAAATGCTTGTATTTTGATAAAAAGATTAACAAATATCTCGCCTATGCCATAGACTTGATTCAGCAGAATTTGACAGCAAATATGTCACAACAAGAAAACTTCAGAGAAATTAACAACTGATAAAATTATAATCAGAATTTTATTGATTCAGGTTATCAATCCCTATCAGTAGATTTTAATCAGTTCACCCCAAACAGGCCAATAAAGCCACTAAAACCGAGGGGGTTAACGAGTGTGAAAGAATATGAGAAAAAGAAAAACATTATTTAGGAGAGAAAACAATAAAAGAAGAGGAATTTAAAAGAGAGTAGATAAAGATTGAAATTGAATTTAAATTTTGGAAGATCAAAATTAACAGAGAAACAAGAAGCCAGAAGAGAGTCTCACAAGATTTTCCACTAGAAAATGATGAAACCTCGCCGCTAATCTTGTAGATTAACGCTAAGACCGAGTGCGGATTGAAGTCTCTACAAACCAGAAGTAACTTCTGGGACACGCTGTATTTATTAGTTTAACGCTAAGACCGAGTGAGGATTGAAGTCTCTACAAACCAGAAGTAACTTCTGGGACACGCTGTATTTATTAGTTTAACGCTAAGACCGAGTGAGGATTGAAGTCTCTACAAACCAGAAGTAACTTCTGGGACACGCTGTATTTATTAGTTTAACGCTAAGACCGAGTGAGGATTGAAGTCTCTACAAACCAGAAGTAACTACTGGGACATGCTGTATTTATTAGTTTAACGCTAAGACCGAGTGAGGATTGAAGTCTCTACAAACCAGAAGTAACTTCTGGGACACGCTGTATTTATTAGTTTAACGCTAAGACCGAGTGCGGATTGAAGTCTCTACAAACCAGAAGTAACTTCTGGGACACGCTGTATTTATTAGTTTAACGCTAAGACCGAGTGCGGATTGAAGTCTCTACAAACCAGAAGTAACTTCTGGGACACGCTGTATTTATTAGTTTAACGCTAAGACCGAGTGAGGATTGAAGTCTCTACAAACCAGAAGTAACTTCTGGGACACGCTGTATTTATTAGTTTAACGCTAAGACCGAGTGAGGATTGAAGTCTCTACAAACCAGAAGTAACTACTGGGACATGCTGTATTTATTAGTTTAACGCTAAGACCGAGTGAGGATTGAAGTCTCTACAAACCAGAAGTAACTTCTGGGACACGCTGTATTTATTAGTTTAACGCTAAGACCGAGTGCGGATTGAAGTCTCTACAAACCAGAAGTAACTTCTGGGACACGCTGTATTTATTAGTTTAACGCTAAGACCGAGTGCGGATTGAAGTCTCTACAAACCAGAAGTAACTTCTGGGACACGCTGTATTTATTAGTTTAACGCTAAGACCGAGTGAGGATTGAAGTCTCTACAAACCAGAAGTAACTTCTGGGACACGCTGTATTTATTAGTTTAACGCTAAGACCGAGTGAGGATTGAAGTCTCTACAAACCATAGGTTACTTCTGGGACACCCTGTATTGATTAGTTTAATGAAAAGGTTGAGTGAGGATTGAAGTCTCACATACCAGCGGTAACCGCTGTGACGCCCTGTATAAACTTAGTTTAATGCAAAGTCTGGCAGAGGCAAACGACGCATAACATCCTTAGCTGATAAATGAATCCTGAAACAGGTTTTAGGGAAATAGCCGAAAGACAGAATTTATTAAGAGCTACAAGAGACAGGAAGATATGGAGATCCATGTTCATCTGCGTCCTGAGGTGTCACGGTACATAAAGACGTACGTTGTAATGCAATGTCTGTTGTATAGTTTCACTAAGGTTTCAATATAAAGAGACATTAGGATATGAATGAATGTATACCAAAGTGGAAAAAAGTTTTCATTTGACGCGTTTCGACCTTTAGGACTTCATCAGACTAAATTTATTATGTTGATACGATTACACATGCACATGAACGAGGGATGCTGGAAATTTTTAATTTATTTTTATCATCTACTGAAGAACTATAAAAATTGAAAAAAATTAACCACTAACAAACAAATACCGAATTTCAACTCCACGAAAGTAACGTTGTCACAATGCCGGTAATGGCTCGAAAACAAACGTTAAAACAAATAAGTAACAATCAGAACAACAAAATATTCATATAATCTTTTATTTAGATTCCCTGTGTTTATTTGATGTATTTTTGTGACAATCATTACAGGCGATCGAGTAAATTCTTCCTTCAAGTTTTAGCTTATTGTTTTGTTTAGTATTGACTAAGTCTTTTATTGTTTTGGATGTAGAAGTAACAAATTTTATGTTGTGTTTAGATAGATTCTTTCCAATTGTAGATGTGATAGAGTTAGTTGGTAGTCAAAGATAAAAGTTAAAAATAAAATATAATTGCAGTCAAAGATAAAAGTAAGGCATATTTCTAAAATCTTATCTTAAATTTATCATTATTCTTGTTATATTTAGTTTTAATTATAAAATATTTTCATCAATGTCATTTATACACAAGTTCGTAAATATTTAAGTGGCGAACATTTCAAAACGTCCCATAACCAACGGCGCCTTAAAACCAATTTCTTCTGGTAGATGGAGTTCGTCTACACTTTTACGTTGTACTTGTTTTTTCTCCTTTGATCAAAGTAACATTTTTATGGCAAAATTGTGGTCAGTCTCATTACAGAGTGCAACCAATGTATTTGACGTATTGTTTTGTAAAATGTCCCGTTTGTGTTCATATAATCATTTATTTAGATTCCTTGAGGTTTCTCCTGTGTATTTTTTGTGACAATCATTACAGGCGACGGGGTAAACTCCTCCTTCAGGTTTTAGCTTATTGTTTTGTATAGTATTGACTAAGTCTTTTATTGTCTTGGATGTCGTGGTAACAAATTTTATGTTGGGTTGAGATAGATTCTTTTCGATTGTAGATGTGATAGAGTTAGTTTGTAGGACAATATATTTTTGATTCTTTCGTCAGCTGTGTAGTCGCACCAACATAACATATTTAGTCCGATGAATTCCTAAAAGGCGAAACGCGTCACACGAAAACTTTCTCCACTTTGTCATACATCTTTACCCCAGTATTGTTCTAGATATATAAAAATATATATTGTTATCTTATTGGGATGTCATTAAAAAATGGTTATTTGAATTTGTCTCTCTAAAAAGGGTTCATGAAAATGTTTCAATGTTGTGTTACTTACAATTAATTCTTGTCTTGTTTTTGTCCGTACAAATCTTCATCATCGTCATATGAGAAACGTTGCTATCTTTTGTTGCTGCATGTATAATGGCCTTTTTGTTCAACTGTAAATAGAGCAACATTTACGGCATACATTATTTGAAGAAGAAGAAGAAGAAGAAGAAGAAGAAGAAGAAGAAGAAGAAGAAGAAGAAGACACATTTATATAAAATTCCCTATTTTTATCCATAATGTTGAATGAGTTAAAGTTCTTCAACTTTTAACAAGAAAAACCGCAAGTTGATGTTAATAATAGCCGCAAAATATTGTTGATTTATTTACGATGGAATGATCTATGATGACATGTCTCTAATTTGTATTTACATTCATTCTATTTATTTAAGATAGAATGATCTATGATGACATGTCTCTAATTTGTATTTACATACATTCTATTTACTTAAGGTATAATGATCTATGATGTCATGTCTCTAATTTGTATTTACATTCATTCTATTTATTTAAGATAGAATGATATATGATGACATGTCTCTAATTTGTATTTACATTCATTCTATTTATTTAAGATAGAATGATCTATGATGTCATGTCTCTAATTTGTATTTACATTCATTCTATTTATTTAAGATAGAATGATATATGATGACATGTCTCTAATTTGTATTTACATTCATTCTATTTATTTAAGATAGAACGATCTATGATGACATGTCTCTAATTTGTATTTACATACATTCTATTTAAGATGGAATGATCTATGATGACATGTCTCTAATTTGTATTTACATTCATTCTATTTATTTACGATTGAATGATCTGTTATGACATGTCTCTGATTTGTATTTACATTCATTCTATTTATTTAAGATAGAATGATCTATGATGACATGTCTCTAATTTGTATTTACATACATTCTATTTACTTAAGGTATAATGATCTATGATGTCATGTCTCTAATTTGTATTTACATTCATTCTATTTATTTAAGATAGAATGATATATGATGACATGTCTCTAATTTGTATTTACATTCATTCTATTTATTTAAGATAGAATGATCTATGATGACATGTCTCTAATTTGTATTTACATTCATTCTATTTATTTAAGATAGAATGATCTATGATGACATGTCTCTAATTTGTATTTACATTCATTCTATTTATTTAAGATAGAACGATCTATGATGTCATGTCTCTAATTTGTATTTACATTCATTCTATTTATTTAAGATAGAATGATCTATGATGACATGTCTCTAATTTGTATTTACATTCATTCTATTTAAGATAGAATGATCTATGATGACATGTCTCTAATTTGTATTTACATACATTAGATTTAAGATAGAATGATCTATGATGACATGTATCTAATTTGTATTTACATACATTAGATTTAAGATAGAATGATTTACTATGACATGTCTCTAATTTGTATTTACGTTTATTCTATTTATTTAAGATACAATGATCTATGATGACATGTCTAATTTGTATTTACATACATTATATTTAAGATAGAATGATCTATTATGACATGTCTCTAATTTGTATTTACATACATTAGATTTAATATAGAATGATCTATTATGACATGTCTCTAATTTGTATTTACATTCATTCTATTTATTTAAGATAGAATGATCTATGATGACATGTCTCCAATTTGTATTTACATACATTCTATTTATTTAAGATAGAATGATCTATGATGACATGTCTCTAATTTGCATTTACATACATTATATTTAAGATAGAATGATCTATTATAACATGTCTCTAATTTGTATTTACATACATTCTCTTTATTTAAGATAGAATGATCTATTCTCGCAGGTCTCTAATTCGTATTTAGATACATGGTATTTATTTCCAATTTTTCTAATTGTATTGTTCACCCATGTTGCATATGAACCATGATTGTACATAATTAGGTGACAATAAAATTTGTATCTGATATGACTACTACCTTATGAAAATTGAGATGTGTAGAGTCGGGCCCCGTGTCATAGGTAGGTGGAGGATATCATAAATAGGTGGAGGCTATTATATGAACCGGCCCGATTGCTAAAACGAATTTTTATATGGAGAATATTGCTACTTTTGTTACCACAGTAGACATCTCCCATTCTTTTACATTAACTTTGTTTTTCCTCTATTTACCTTAGGTACATTTTAAATTAGTCACCGTTTTTTATTGTATTGATGTGTTTGATTTACGGCATATCAACTCCTCATGGGTCATTTAAGGCCGAAATGAATTCTCTTTGTGAGCTTTGAAATAATAAAAAGATGATATATTATTCTGCTTTCACGATTGAAGACATGGTAGATGATAGTTTTTTTTATGCATGTTTGTGGGAACATGATTACCAGAGTGGGGGACATGTGTGTTTTATGTTGCAATATTGTTGAAGTTATGTTTTGGCATACAATTTGATTTCTTTAAGAAATTGTACAATATTACTGTCATGTAAGAATTCTTTTATGTTGTTTGGTTGATTTTGTTTAGCGGCATATCAACCTCTTTAATGGCGAAATCTAAATATTTTGAACGCAATTCAACTACAGATAAAATGTATTCCTAGTAAATTTCACTATAAATATGTATTTTTATACATTCATAGTGTTTTGTTTTTGTTGAGGAGTCACTATTTGCCCATAGCTGGGACCCTAACAGGTGCTACCACCTCGTGTCAGGGTGGTCATGGGCTCCTCAAAACCTCCAATCTCCCGATCAGAAGTCTTGCTGCCAGATGTAGTTTATTGTCATACACAGAACATCACTGTAAACCTTATAACATATTTGTGTAAGCAAACTATTTGCTACCCACCTCTTTTATACATTTAGATCCATGGTCTAACTGCCATATTTAATCTCCGACTGTGTTTGTCATGTTATTTTTTCATTCATTTTTACCTTTTTATTTATTTGTTATTCAGACTAAACTAGTCTCAAGTTTGTATTCATTTCTTTTTTTCAGTTTTACCCCTTTGACCTTTAATAAACCTGATCATGAACAATAATGTGTCGTCCGAGTTTTGATTGCCTTAAGGCGTTTACCTGACTGTCTAAGGTACGTACAAGTGCAGGACGAACAAGGTCACGGGGTGGGTTATAAGAGTTGCGAAGACGAATTTTTATATGGAGAATGTTTCTAAGACGAATTACTAGAATGTTGCTAATGCAGATGTTTAGATGGCGAATGTTGCTAAAACGAATTTTGGATGGAGAATGTTACGTCGAAGAATGTTTATATGGAAAATGTTACTTCGAAGAATTTATAGATGGCGAATGTTGCTAAAAGGAATTTTTAAATGGAGATGGATACGCTAGAGAATTTTTATATGGAGAATGTTTTCTAAGACGAATTTTTAGATCGAGAATTTTGCGAAAACGATATTTTAGAATGAGAATGTTGCTAAAACGAATTTTTATATGGAGAAAGTTCCTTTGAAAATTTTTTACATGGAAACTGTTGCTAAGATGAATTTTTATATGGAGAATGTTGATAAAACGATTTTTATTGGAGTATTTTTAAATGGAGAATGTTGCTAAGATGAATTTTTTGATGGTGACTGTTGCAAAAATGAATTTTTAGATGGAGAATGTTGCCAAAACGAACTTTTATACTGAGAAAGTTCCTTCGAAAAATCTTCATATGGAGAATGTTACTAAGACGAGTTTTAGATAGGGCATGTTTCTAAATCTAATTTTTATATGGAGAACGCTAGCAAAACGAACTTTTATATGGATAATGTTCCTTCGAAGAATTTTTATATGGAGAATATGTCTAAGAGAAATTTTTATATGGAGAATGTTGATAAAACGAATTTTTAAATGGAAACTGTTGCTAAAATGAGAACGAAGTTTTATATGGAGAATGTTTTAGAACGAAGTTTTATATCGAGAATGTTGCTAAAAACGAATTTTTATATGGAGAATGTTTTAGAACGAATTTTAATATGGAGAATGTTTTAGAACGAAGTTTTATATGGAGAATGTTGCTAAGAACGAATTTTTATATGGAGAATGTTTTAGAACGAAGTTTTATATGGAGAATGTTGTAGAACGAAGTTTTATATGGAGAATGTTGTAGAACGAAGTTGTATATGGAGAATGTTTTAGAACGAAGTTTTATATGGAGAATGTTTTAGAACGAAGTTTTATATGGAGAATGTTGCTAAGAACGAATTTTTATATGGAGAATGTTTTAGAACGAAGTTTTATATGGAGAATGTTGTAGAACGAATTTTAATATGGAGAATGTTTTAGAACGAAGTTTTACATGGAGAATGTTGCTAAGAACGAATTTTTATATGGAGAATGTTGTAGAACGAATTTTTATATGGAGAATGTTTTAGAACGAAGTTTTATATGGAGAATGTTGTAGAACGAAGTTTTATATGGAGAATGTTGTAGAACGAAGTTTTATATGGAGAATGTTGTAGAACGAATTTTTATATGGAGAATGTTTTAGAACGAAGTTTTATATGGAGAATGTTTTAGAACGAAGTTTTATATGGAGAATGTTTTAGAACGAAGTTTTATATGGAGAATGTTGTAGAACGAAGTTTTATATGGAGAATGTTGTAGAACGAAGTTTTATATGGAGAATGTTTTAGAACGAAGTTTTATATGGAGAATGTTGTAGAACGAAGTTTTATATGGAGAATGTTTTAGAACGAAGTTTTATATGGAGAATGTTGTAGAACGAAGTTTTATATGGAGAATGTTGTAGAACGAAGTTTTATATGGAGAATGTTTTAGAACGAAGTTTTATATGGAGAATGTTGCTAAGAACGAATTTTTATATGGAGAATGTTTTAGAACGAAGTTTTATATGGAGAATGTTGTAGAACGAATTTTAATATGGAGAATGTTTTAGAACGAAGTTTTATATGGAGAATGTGCTAAGAACGAATTTTTATATGGAGAATGTTTTAGAACGAAGTTTTATATGGAGAATGTTGTAGAACGAAGTTTTATATGGAGAATGTTTTAGAACGAAGTTTTATATGGAGAATGTTTTAGAACGAAGTTTTATATGGAGAATGTTGTAGAACGAAGTTTTATATGGAGTATGTTTTAGAACGAAGTTTTATATGGAGAATGTTTTAGAACGAAGTTTTATATGGAGAATGTTGCTAAAAACGCATTTTCATATGGTGGGTGTTGCTGCAAGGAATTTTTAGATGTAGAATGTTACTAAGAGAATTTTTTTAGATGGAGAATGTTGGTAAAACGAATCTTTATATAGAAAATGTTGTTAAAACTAAATTTTAGATGGAGAATATTACTTCGAATAATTTTTAGAATAATTACCTGTATAATAACTTTTGTAAATGGCTTCGTAATTTTCTTTAGTAGATCCGGGTTCGTTGTATTAACTGCGCTTAGCCCCGTACTCTTGACAATTTGTTCACTCAGCCAGAATAGGTAGCCTATGAGTGAAAGAAGTAGAAAGAAAAATGATATTATTTGGTTAAGCAAGCAAGGCGATTATGCCACTAAGATGCAAGGGGTTATTGGGTATGAAAGAGAACGAGAAGATTTTATTAAGGAGGAAGAAAAATAAAAGAACAAGGTTCATGAAAAGAGAAGATGGCGATTAACGTTATATTTCATTTTTTGACGATCGTACGTGGCAGAGAAGCAAGAAACCAGAAGAGTGTTCACAGGCGAGAAGTACGAGAAAAGAAACTATTAGAATAGAAGTGATGGCTACATCTCGCTATTTCAACAGCAAAACGATGAGACCCACTTGCCAATGAAGTAGTAAGCTGACCTTTATGCGGTTAAAGTACAAAGGAGGAGAGCAGACTAAGATAATTACATAGAAAATCTCTATCTATAAAAGGCAGGATGTGTGTGTGTGTGTGTGTGTGTGTGTGTGTGTGTGTGTGTGTGTGTGTGTGTGTGTGTGTGTAACGAATGCACGGCCGCAATTTTCAACGGATTTGCACCAAAATTTACATGCACATGCTTTAACTTAGTGGGAAGGCGAAGACCGAATTTGCATTTCCCAACTCCCATCGATAGTGGAAATAAACGATTTTTTCATTCTTCTACGGCAGTTTTCATGTAGTTTGCAGCCATTTTCTACTGGCCAGAGTGAGAGCCTATAGCTGGCTGCCACGAATAGGCAAGAATATTCTATTGGTCAGCGTGAGAGCCAACAGCTGACTGACACGAATGTTAACTAGCATGCTAGCATGCAAAAAAAATCGATAGCTGCATTCGTCACAAGTGGGAAAAATTTAAATCTGCATGGCACTTTACTCCAATTGGCCCATTCGCTTGCTTAAACTCAACGTTGATTCTGATTCCACAGAACTTGGTTGCATATGAAAAAGTATTTGTTGTTAACATTTTTTTTCATTCGGTTTTTCCAGTTACGAGTCCTTTTTTTAAAGCTGATCGTTTTGTGTTCATTTTGTTTAGTTCTTTTTTCGTAACAGATTTAATGTTTAGTATAGAGCTTAGAAAAAAATTCGCAGTGTGAGATAGGCAAGAAGTAAGGCATGTAGCAACATCAGCACCGCAAAGGGCACTCCATTCAAAGGCAAGGAAGGGAAAAATTATTTTAAGTCAAGTGATAGCGATTGCTATATGAGTCGTATGATTTTTTAATCAAGCACGGGCAACGCCGGGCCATGCTGCTAGTATTTATATATATAAAAAAAAAAGACAGAAGAAGCCACGTCACGACGGTTGGAAAAGTCGAGATGCCAGGTCAGGGCTGATAATATTACAGATCCTTCTTGTCCAGTATCTGTAGATATAGAACAGGAGCTCCAGACCAGATATGGTAGCAATATTCAATGCACGGACGAATGGTAGAATTATAGATGTGCAAGATGTATTCTGACGAGAAAAAAAATGTCTGGCACGTAGTAGACTTATCAATTGATTTAATATAGGCGCAGTGAGTTATTCTCTTGAAGGTTAGAACCAATCACTGCAATGTTTAAAACATCTTTGTATAAGCAAACTATTTTCTACTCTCTTTTACCCATTTAGATCCTTATTTTTGCGCAGCTGAATCTCTCTCTCTCTCTCTCTCTCTCTCTCTCTCTCTCTCTAGATATATATATATATATATATATATATATATATATATATATATATATATATATATATATATATATATATATATTATAAAGAGGTAATCATACAAAGAATCAGTTAGCAATATTAATGCAATTAATGCCGAATTCTCTTCGCTAAAAGACTTAATATAAACATTAACTAACAATCCACTGAATGGCGCGATCCTTGTGTATAAAATTGTTGTCAGATGGATCTGGTGTATTTTTAGAGTAGCAAGTACTTTCGAAAACTTCATGTTCTCATTGTTAGGCTGTATTTTTTTTGTTATATATATATATATATATATATATATATATATATATATATATATATATATATATATAACCGAATGTGTAAAATATAGGCGGGTATACGAGCAATCGATAATATACAAATACATATAAATACTCTATAGTGTAAGAAAAACAGTGCTGAATGTTAAGTAACAGAGCTATTTAATATATATATATATATATATACTAGTACTTTTGTATGTTCATAATTTCTTACCGTTAACAATAACACATTTCTAAAAACATATTTCGAATCACATCTAATCTTTCGTTGTTCCTTTATTACCTGGATGTAAAAAACAAATCAATTTCCATACCTGATGATGTCTGTATGAACAGACGAAAGTACTAGTAAAAAAAGACCTTATTATGCAACTGGAATTTATTAAAAACAGGGATCATAACATTCATCTAGAGCTTCGTGGATTAATGTATCTTGATAAATTTGTTTGTGAAGATGTATTCTCGCCATTTATATCATTAACTTCACTATCTGCTTTTTGTATGAATGATTCATATATAAATTGAACTGCACCACATACTTGATGTATATATATATATATATATATATATATATATATATATATATATATATATATATATATATATATATTAAGGAATATACATAATATCTTACATTAATTGCACAAAAAACATGTAACTTATGTCTCTCTGAAAAATTAATTATCCTGAAAAATATCAAAATCCTAACCTCTTAAACAAAAGAAGCGAGTTGATTAGCACCTGCTTACCTAGATCTCAAACACCTTGACCCAGATTAATATATCCTAGCCAGACCATGTGTCCACATTTACTAGTTTTGATATTAATATTTATTTTAATATTTCTGACTTTTATTTCTTGCTTCCTTTATTGTACAACTATTGTTAATTTTAGACGATAATTCATTTAACATTTTTGTCATCCCATTTTTTCCATTATCTTATGACTACCATTTTCAGCATAACTATTTTTTTATTTTTTGCTTTATCTCTTTCTTTCACCTCTCTATTAGAAACGTGTTTATTTACTCGTCTATTTGCATTCATTATTTTTATTCGATTATTCATTTATTTGCCTTATTTATTCATCTACTTATTTACAAGTTCCTATAAATAGATTTCATTTTATTTTATTTTACCTTATCTTACTTTATTACGGCATATTTTATTATTAATGATATCACTACTTTTAGAGATTTTTAGGAATATTAATATTAATAACATTATTATTATTAATTACTCTATTGATTCCCGGAAAAAATAGAGTTACCTCCCTTGATTTTATAACACTACTTTTAGTTGTAAAACTAGCGTCTCTCTAAATTAGAATTTATATTTCTTATTTCCAATCTTATTTTCAATCTTAAATGTTGATTTGGTCTGAACTTCAAATTCAAATCCAACTACAATTCATTTAAGCATTTTAACGTCTTTATTTGCATATTTATACGTTAATATATAAGGCTATTATTTCATTTTTATTCTATTTTACTTTTCTTATTTTATTTTAAATCATATCCTTTCCATTGATAATTATTACTATTATTATTATTATTAGTAGTAGTAGTACTTTATTTCATTTTGTTTTGTTTTATATTATTGTATATTATTTTATCATGGCATACTTTGTTCTTGATATCATTAGTTTTAGTTTAGTCAGTTCTGCACAAGCTCTCACCATTATAATCAAATGATATGTGCGGACACTTTGGCTGTTGGTTCTAAAAACTTAGCTGCTTCATCCTCATACGTCAAAAACGACCGGGGCGTTCTGGCATATATATATATATATATATATATATATATATATATATATATATATATATATATATATAATTACATGTATATAAATATAAATATATATATATTATCAATTACTCTCTTGATTGTTGGGAAAATTAGAGTTTGCCCACCCCTTTGATTTCCCAACGCGTGTTTTTTGTTTCCTTGCGTTTTCAAAACCAGCGTCTCTCTAATTTAGAACTTATAGTTCTTATTTCCAACTTTATTTTCAATCTTAAATGTTAATCTGGGCTTAAATGAAAATTCAAAATTAAACTACAATTCATTTAAATATTTTAACTCCAATAATATTCCACCCCAACAATAATATATCTTGTGTGATACAGAAAATTAAATAAAAAACCGGTGTCAATCCAAAATATAAATGAAAATAAATATATTTCCAGCACTTGAAAATTGCTTCGGTATGAAACTCAGAGTTGTGTAATTAATGTAAGATATTATGTATATTACTTAGTATATATATATATATATATATATATATATATATATATATATATATTCACACACGGTGGAGAGCCGAGTTTGAATTCCAGACGAGTTCATTACATTCACTTAGGTGCTAATACCCTTGTGGAAAGGTGTGAATCCATCTCTTCTTCACCTAGCTATGGGTAAATAGCAAGAAAGACCGAGTCCTATGTCCTTGGGTGGCGAGGAGAAGGACAACACTGAATTAAAAACCTGCGGGGAGTCGTTCGGGGACCTTGTGGCATACTGTGCACCAGTTCTCTGTATTCTTCCCAAAAAGTGTGCAGCCCAGTCAGCTGGGGATTCAGAATACGCCGACTGCACTTTTACTGAGGGGTTAAGATAATGAAACGTCTTGGGCATGACGATAAACTACACCCGGCAGCAAGGCCTCTGATCAGGAGGTTTTGAGGAGCATGGAACCACCTCTTAATTGCTATTGTTCCAAGGTCCGCCTTAACTCGGGTTGGTAGTACCTGTTAGGGTCCCAGCTATGGGCAAATAGTTAACGACCAAACTGGGGTTAAAACACTATGACAGTGTAAGAATAGGTTTTTATAGAAAAATACCTGCAATAAATTTTTTGAAAAAATATTACCAGCAATAGGTTTGACTCTCGACCAAAAAAAATCCGTCTTTATAAAAATGTCATTGAAACCTAAACTACAAACTGATAGAATACATATTCTATTTATACAAACCTATCGCAAAAATCTTGTCGGCATTAAATAAAACATTGAGATTGATATGCCATAAAACAAAATAAACCACAAACCACCAAAAAGTGCGATCGGTTCTGCAAAAGCCCTCACCAAATGATATGGGCGGACAGTTTGGCTGTTGGTTCTAAAAACTTAGCTGCTTTATCCTCATACTTCATATATATATATATATATATATATATATATATATATCTGTGTGTGTGTAAAATGTAATAAATATAAATATATAATGTATGTATACACTTGCGTGTATATATGTCTGCGTACGTATGAGTGACGTTCCGACGACAATTTTTCCTCCCACTACCATAAAAACACCGATATGCGCAACCATAAATAAACCCAAAATTTAAAAGATTAATCAGTTTGTCTGACGATCGCAAAAGCGTGAAACCCAGGATCACAAACTCACATCAATCTAACTATATATATATATATATATATATATATATATATATATATATATATATATATAAGACGGTCTCTGATTGAGAGTGTTTAGAAATATCAAGATGTGACATCTTACTTACCTGAAGCTGCTTCAAGGGGTAGTAATACAATCACTGATAGCCAGTTGAACATATCATGGATTGTAGCTCCGGCAAATGCACGACGGAACTCATCAAGGTCCGTAATCTGTCCAATGGAAACGATGGTATTTGTTACGGAAGTTCCAATGTTGGCACCCATGATAATAGGAATGGCTTGACGAACATTCAGGACTGAAGAAAAAAAAGGTTAGCATAAATAAACAGTTAAGTAGTTGTACCTCTATAAATTGCACAATTTGTGACGATAATGATGGTTTATTATCTAATGTCTTAGCCGCCCCCCATTTTGCCTGTATCTTCTCGTTCTCTTCCTTATCCCTTCCAAGATTATCAATTATATCATGTTTCTATTCCTCTCTTACTCTTTGCGTGTATCTTCTCATTCTCTCCGTTATTCTTTCCAGTAGAATTCACATTATCTATTATATACAGGAATAGAGGCTCATCCCCTGTTTCCTGTTTAGGAAGGGGTTCTCGGATCGTTTCCTTTACTCTTGTCTTAGTAGTAGTGCTGTCGTGAATCTCTTGTGATGTGTGCGGTTTGTGGCAACGTCTCTTCATACTGAGGGTACCGGGTAGGCAGTTTTCTGGTTGCTGTTCCCGACTGGTAGTTAGGAGCCCGAAATCTTGTGTGGCATTTTGAGAGGCTGCTCTGATCAACAGTTGATTAAGATCGGGGTTCTTGCAGTGCCATGTCGCGCATGGATGGGTGTCCCTGCATGCAACTCCGGGGGACAACCCTGAGTCCACATTATGTTACAGTCTGCGCGAGTTCCTTTCTACTCCTGCCACATTTGATGACCGACTGCTTCTATTACTTTAGGCTTTTTCCTAACCAATGTAACTCTACATGACCATAAGCAACCAAAAATATAAACCTAAACCAGCTCAAAAAAATCACCTAAACCCTTTAACATTTCCTTCTCCAAAATTCGTGGTATTCGTACCAATTTCTACAATGTGGAATCGTTCTTCTTTGATAAGTCTCTTGGTATACTAGCTCTCTGCAAGACGAAACTTAACTCATCAATCCCTTCCTTTCATTCCTCGATTCCTGGCTACCTTTCTCTCCTTAGAAAGGATTCTATAATCCTGGGTGTTTATGTCCGCGATCATCTCCCGCTAACTAGAGAACTCTCTTTGGAATCTCCAGGCCAGTCCACATTATGTTACAGTCTGCGCGAGTTCCGTTCTGCCCATGTCGCATACGATGACTGTCTGCTACTATTACATTAGGCCTTTCCCTTACCAACCTCTCGGTCCCACCCTTCTACTGTGGAAACAGTTAAATGTAACCGCCTCTTCTACTCCAACAGCTTCTTCTCTCGCATTTCCCGACAGTGGAACTTCCTTCCTATTACTTGCCTACCTGATAACTATAATATTCAAAAAATTAAATGTAATGCCAATCGACATCCTCTCTCCCCATTCTCTCTCTCTCTCCCTCTCTCTCTAGTATATATATATATATATATATATATATATATATATATATATATATATATATATATACACAGGATGTTCATAAAGTTCGTGTGCACTTTAAAAAATGTATAACATTATTTGTATTTGCGATAGAAATAATCTGTAAAAATGTTATAAAGTTTAATGTACTTAGTTTTAAGTATAGCTAAAATAACTAATGTGATTTCAGGCATTACTGTAAATCAGTTGGCAAATGTTTTCCGTGAACTAAAAAATCGTATTACCCTTTGTATTGCTAATGATGGAGGACATGTGGAAAATTTCAATAAAACCTTAAAAAATATAGATTTACTTCTTTCTAATCCTTTTTATATATTATTTCTATCGCAAATACAAGTAAAGTTAAAAATTTACTGGAATTTTTTTTAAAGTGCACACGAACTGTATGGACACCCTGTATATACATATTGTGTTTTGGGACAGCAATCCCTCTTTTATACATGTTTCGTTAAAGACAACTGACAAGATACTGCGATCAAGCTTTTTATTTTTTCAGTTTATTTTTCTTGTGTTCGTACAAGTATTTTTCATTTTCACTGACAACTATTGTATCAACATATTAGTCAATCTAGGCTCTACTTGTGTATCGAGCACTGTTTTATAAAAATTAAAAGAAGAATACTAAAGAACTTCGGATCATCAGTCTAACGATTCTTTCCTATTTTATCAATATATTTGCACACACACACACACACACACACACACACAAAGAGGATCGCTCATGAAAACAATTACCATGAACATACTTATCAGATTAAGAGACTGTTAGCATAGAACTTACGGTTACATCTAGCCATTTCAACTGTAAAATGATGAGACCTATCTGCCAATCTAGTACTACTCTTAAATTCATAAAGTCTAGGTACCAAAGAGGATAGCTCATTAAAACAATTACCATGAATATACTTATCAGATTAAGACACTGTTAGCATAGAACTTATGGTTACATCTAGCCATTTGAACAGTAAAATGATGAGACCTAGCTGCCAATCTAGTACAGCTCTTAAATTCATAAAGTCTACGTACCGAAGAGGATAGTTCATCAGAACAGTTACCATGAATATACTTATCAGATCATTCCTATTAATAATATAATAAATAAATAGTGTAAATAAACTAATAAATAATGTTTATTATTGTTGTTGTCAATTATCAAGAACAAAAAATGTATAAATTCACTTTCATATGTTTAAATTTTATTACAATTCCAATCACCGCTTTTTAAAACAATAAACATTACCCAATGAGTGACGGTAGCTAAAATAAAAGCTGTGTCATGGGAAAATCGACCATTTGACACAATTGCGGGCATGTTTTCCCATGTTTTCCCTGAATGATATATTTCAAAATAAGGAAGAAATTGATACATGGAATAAATAAATAATTAACTTACTTTGTTGGCCCACCATTGTGATTACTATCGAAGTAGATGTGGAACTACTTTGCACTAAGACAGTGGCCAATACACCAATCATTAAACCAGCCACTGGGTTTCTCAAAACTTCGTTGTCTCTGAAGATATCTCCTGCAGCACGACCTGAATTAAATCAACAAATAGCAAGCGATTAATAAACATGTGCATTAATATTGCGGAAGGTGCTGGACATTTAAAGTGACTGGCTGTCACTTGAACCCAAATGATAATCACCAAGAACCTATTGTTTGAATACATATAATTCCACTTGTACTTGGAGCCCTCGGATTGATTGGAAAAGATTCCACTAAACTCATTGAAGGGATTCCTGGTAGCCCATGCCTTAAAGAGATACAAAGAATTGTATTCACAAGTACAGCTGACACATTGTGAAGAGCTTTATCTATGTAAAATGTGTTTAATCTTAGGTTTTGGGGGGTTTTTTTTTTACAAAAGCCATCAGTTGAAAATGTAATGAAGCCTTTTCTGAGCTTATGTCTCTGGTTGGGAGCCGGAAGGAAATGTGTATATACAACAGAAATCAGAAGAAATAATAATAATAATAATAATATATAAACAGGTGGGTAATAACCCACATACCGAGAAGGTTTGATGGCATCTGCGGAAAAAATTAAGTTGGAAAAGGCTCGGTTTTATGGTATATAAATGGGAAGATATGACTTAATTACGCCTAATTAATTAAGACAATTCATTTTGAGAAATTAAATGAGTCGAAGGGTTCATAACGAATCGAAATAACGTAGTATAACTGTGCACGGCCCTATACCCACCTGCTACACTCACCAAGTCAGTCAAAACTGATGACGCTTTGCCCATTCTGACTGTGACTGTAACCCGGCGACCGGATCGCTCTAACTTCCAACAAACTAGCACTTGACCTCTAAAGTTTACATTTACTTATTTATTTTCCCTATATCTTTTCGCTAGGCGAATTATCGCTTTGAAGATTTCCGTCATCGATTAATAGAGACTAAATAAGCGACTGACTGTCAGGTGAATTACTTCCTCGGCCCAAGTCTCTGATTATCTCAAAAACTCTTGGGATGAATTTGTTTACATAAAGACCTATCTATCGGATCGTTGAATTTTCTTAGAATAATTTTCGCCAGTGATCTTGTCAGAAGAATAGTTTTCGAGAATTCTGCTCCCAATTTCCATTCGAGTGGCGTTGCAGACCAAAGAAAACACTTAGTAACGTAAATTAAGTGTTAAATCGTACCAATGAGTTATTAGTACGCATTTATCATAATAATATTTTATACCTTTTTTTTTCTTTTTTTTTTTTAAGCGTATCACCCCAAGCAAGGCTGGTGGCCACTATCACGCATGGGGTTACAGAAGGGTTGGAGGAAGAGGAGTGGTAAAGGAGAGGATGTGGAGATAGAGAAGGACGGAGGGTCGATCAAGGCAAGGGGGTTACAGAAGATTTGGAGCGAGAGCAGATAGGAATGAAAGATGAAAGGAAGTGGAGAAGGGAAGTGGATAGATCAAGGCAACTGGAGATGACGATTGACGCTACACTTAAACCGTTGGAGATTGTATTTGTCAGGGAAACAGTAATAAGGAAGGGAGTTCCATAGGCGAGATGTGCGAGACATGAAGCTATTGGAGTAGAAGAGACGTCTACATCTAACAGTTTCAACGGTGAAGGGGTGGGAACGGGATGCCAGCCTCGTAGGACGTTTAAATTCATGAGGCCTAGGGACAAGCGAAAGCAACTCCTCGGAGCAATTACCGTGAAAGTACTTGTAGAAAAGGCAGAGCGATGCAACATCGCGTCTGTGAGAGAGCGACTGCAGACGAGATGACAGATCAGGTCCAATCACATTGCATATCCGTCTCTGGATCTTATCAAGAACCCTGAGGCAACCAGCAGGGGCCCCAGACCATAAATGGCAGCAATACTCCATGCAAGGGTGAATGGTAGATTTATAGACTTGGAGGATCGATTCCGGGGAGAAGAATTTCCTGGCTCGGCACAGGGAACCAACTTTTCTTGCGGTGGATGATGCAACTGACTCGATGTATTTGTTCCATCTCAGATCAGCGGACAGCGTGAGACCGAGCAGCCGCAGAGAGGAGCTCTCGAGAAGTTGGTCCTCAGACATTCTAATGGGATGCAGGGATGGGTCCTTGTGGTGGTTAATGGAGAGCAGTTTTGTTTTAGAGGCGTTAAAGTTGACCATCCATTTCTCTCTCCAGTCCACAACCGATTGGAGGTCCTTTTCAATTTGAGCTGCCAGGTTAATTTTGTCCGCCTCAATAGATTTGTGTTTGAGGCAGGAGTAAATAGTAGTGTCGTCAGCGTAGATACCGACTTGGGAGTCTATGACGTCAGGAAGGTCGTTTATAAATATGAGGAACAGAGTAGGGCCAAGGATGGAGCCTTGAGGAACACTAGCGTTAGTGGGATAGGAGTTGGAGATGAATCCACTGAGAACAACCTTCAAATCCCGGTTTGACAGAAACGATTGAATTAGGTCAAACAATCGACCTGTGATACCATAACCCTGGAGCTTGCGAAGGAGGCCGGCATGCCAAACCCTATCGAATGCTTTGGAGATGTCAAGGGCCACGACACGAGCTTCGCCGTTATTATGGATAGCTTGGTAGACAAATTCAGTGATGGCCGTAAGCACATCGGCAGTAGATCGGGCAAAGCGGAAACCATACTGCTTGTCTGAGAGCAGATCGTGGGATATCAGGTGAGTAATCACTTCGGTGTTGATAATGGCCTCGAAGACTTTGCCGAAGAGGGGAAGGAGACTGATAGGACGGTAATTAGAAGGGTTGGAGGGGTCGCCAGAATTCTAAAAGACAGTAACAATGGTAGAGGACTTCCAGCAGTCAGGAAAACAGGACTCCTTGAGGCAGCGGTTGTACAATTTAGAGAGGGCAGGTGCCAATTCAGGTGCGCATTTCTTCAGGACAATGTCTGGTATTCCGTCGCCACCGGTAGCCTTGTGGTGATCTAAGTTAGAAATAATGCCCAGTACCGACGACGGGGTTATGTGGAAATCGGGCAAGGGTACCCCAGAAGAGTCAAGCGTAGAATTGGAAGAAAACTTCCGAGCGAAGCATTCGGCCTTGTCGGCAGAGGTAGTCAGGGCCTCAAACTGATTGAACAGGGGAGGAATGGAGGGTTTGTTACTATTCAGAACGCTCTTGCAGAGGCGCCAATAGTCCTTGGAGCCAAATTTGCGGGACGCAATACGTTCCTTCATCCGAGCAGCAAATAGTGACTTGGCATCATCGAGGGTACGCTTACACTCATTGCGTGCAGAGGTAAATAGACGTCTGTTGGAGTCGGACATATCACTACGAAAACGGTGGAAGAAGTGGTTCCTATGGGCAATGGCGGCTGAGCAAGCAGCTGTGAACCAGGGGGGGGGAGCGCGGTTTGACCTTGAATTTCCTGGAGGGGATGAAAGCTTCGATATCGGCTTTAATCCAGGAAGAGAACTCGGAAGCACAATCATGAGTGGGGAGCTTAAATACAGCATCCCAGGGGACATCGCGGGGGAAGTCCCGAAACGAGTCCCAGTCAGCCCGTTGGTAGCAGAATGTGGTTCTGGTGGTAGGGGGCTCTTTGCAGGGGGTGGGGCTGAAGGAGACGCTAACTGACACGACAGCATGATCGGAGTTACCGAAAGGACAGAGCTGCGTGGCACTACAAGACTCAGGGATGGAGGTAAAACACAGGTCGAGGAGTGAGGCCTTACAGTCACGATTGTAGGAAAAACGCGTGGGGAAATCGATTATCTGGGTGAGGGATTGAGAGATTGAAAAGTTGAGAGTATGTATGCCAGCGAGGTCAGTGGTAGCGTTCTTTAGCCACTGGTTGTGATGGGTGTTAAAATCACCAAACACAAATATGTGAGCGTACGGATGGACAGAGAGGGCCCTATCTATGCTGTCAGAAATGACATCGAGTATCCTACAGTCCTAAGAGGATGGAGAGCGGTAGAGGAAGAAAAGATAGCTTACAGCATTGAGAAGAAATAGCCGGAGACACAAGTACGAATGATCCGGCGATTCGAGAGAGGTCTCTCTAGCCAGAGGGAGATGGTCCTTGACGTAGACACCCAGGCCATGCATGTGGGTTAGAGAGTCTTTTCTGAGGAGAGGGAGGTATCCAGGGATCGAGAGATCAGAGGAAGGGATAGAGGAGTCAAGATTGGTTTCACACAGGGCGAGTATATCCGGGCACTTAGCAATGAGGAAAGACTCAACGCTGCAGAAGTTGGTTCTAATGCCACGGATGTTGGAGGAGATATTTAGAGATTTGGGTGATTTTTGGAAGGCTGGTTTAGGTTTGTATTTCTGGTTTTTGTTGTTCATGTTGGTAATTGGTTTTGAAAAAAGAGAAGGCCTGAGTTAAAGGAAGCCGACGGTTGACACCCATGACGCGGACAGAGAGGGGGTTTGGCACAGCCTGATTCATAATGTGGCCTCAGGGTTGCCCACCGGAGATGACTGCAGGGACACCTATCCATGCGCGACATGGCACTACAGACACCCCGATATTATGCAACTGTTGATCAGAGCGGCCGCTCAAGACGCTACGCAAGAGTTACCACAGATTACGCGCATGCGCGCATACACACAAATATATATATTATTCATGATGGCTACAGAATTTTATTATAAAAAATTATTTTATGATAAAAAATTGAATGTTCTTGTGGCTATATATAATAAGACTAGTGAACCTTCCCTTTGTAAGCAGAAGTAGTGGTTGCTGGTTATCAATGTAATTTATCTCTGATTTATATTTCTGGTAATATTTTTCTTCTCGCTTTTAAACTTATTGATGTTTTATCCTCAACTGAACTCTGAAGAGCGAGGAACGATAACCGGTTAGCTTTATTTGTCTGTTTCTTTTTTTTATATATTATATTCTTCGATTTTACGGTGAATAAAATACTCCTTTATCTTTACTCCACTTACTTTGTTTTAATATATTTGTACATATTACTGTACTTGTACAGGGCCGGCGCGTACTAGCCCCGTCAAGTGGGCCCAAGGCTGATTGAGGGCCTCGAACAGTTCTTTGTGACACTCGGTATCTTATTAACATTTGCTTTTTTTTCTATCTACATTTATAAACATTACAAATTAAACTAAGCACAACTGACTATTAAAGCATGAAAAAAATTTATGGATTTTGACACTATTCTGGGATGTTTTTATTTTCGTCCAAAACCGTGAATTTTATTTTATTTTATTTTTTTTTACATCGTGTTAAACGCAACATTAGTCTTCTGTGACCTCTCGGCATCTGTCTTTCTTTTTGAACTGAAATTAATTTTACACTAAGTTGCACGAGATGAAAAGGAATTTCGGAAAAATATGACAACTGAGATGTAGTAGGGTTGGCGAGGGTCTCATAACATACTTTCGGAGGAGCTCGAGACTTTTGCACTGCCTCTGTACTTGTAACACACACACACATATTATACATACATATATATATATATATATATATATATATATATATATATATATATATATATATATATATATATATATATAAGTAATTCATAGAGTCTAAAACTTCAAAAGAATGCAGAAATCACTGGACGACCGTTTCGTCCTATATATGGGACTCATTAGGTTGTCAAGCAGACATCCAACGGGCCTCGGTGACGAAGAGATAGCAAATCAGACTCAATATAGCGCCGCTCGCTCACATATTCCTTGGTGGAACTCTGCTGAGATTCTCTCTAACCATTGGACTGTGCCCCCGGGAGCCACGACTACTATCACCAAGCCACTCACTCTAGAGCATTAGAAGCCGGTTCAAGCAATGATATATATATATGATAGAAATTATTAGGAGGATGACTCGATGAATTACTTAAATGTAATTATCAAATCCTCCTAATAATTTATATCATATATATATATATATATATATATATATAATTACATGGCAAAATATTAGTGAAAAACACCCCAATACTTACCGCCCAGCAATCTGAAGGCGCTACTCAAAAAACTGAGTGAACAAATGAACATGTAAAGTAGCAAGAGGAGGAGAATCGGCTTTATGATGTAGTTCCATAGAACCAGTTGAATTCTTTCTTTTGTAGTAAGTTCTGGAAAGAAAAAGAAAATATCAAAGTATATACAATATATATTACAAATTGTACAGCTTAACGAGACGCGCATGCGCACACAATTGTGTTGCTGTTCCGAATAACATTTTGAAAATGTACATAGTATCATGGTCAGCTGGGCTCATTATACAAATATCAAGGTCCCTTATTTTGTTGGATCTCTCTAGAATGCTGCTCAAATCAATTCTGGCCAAATTAAGCCTGATGACATAATGTTGCAGGAAAACGCCATTGTTATTGATGTACAGCCTTGTGCAAATTAACTGAAACAACCGCTTTAGTTTCCTTTCTTTCACCATACGGTCAGTTTTAGACCCACTGGAGTGACCGGGTGTAATCGATTCCTATTTTTTCCTCAGATTAGGTCAT
The DNA here is from genome assembly GCA_964036315.1 of Acanthosepion esculentum. NCBI lineage: Eukaryota > Metazoa > Mollusca > Cephalopoda > Sepiida > Sepiidae > Acanthosepion > Acanthosepion esculentum. The sequence goes on from OZ038510.1 coordinate 20,177,088, forward strand.
TTGCAGTGGTGTGCAGTAATATGAATCTATTTTCGTGTATAGTTTCTGTAATGTACTCATAAGCTATTTACAAAAGCATTATATAAACCCTTGTGCAAATTAATTGAAACAACCGCTTTAGTTTCCTTTCTTTCCCCATACGGTCAGTTTTAGACCCACTGGAGTGACCGGGTGTAATCGATTCCTATTTTTTCCTCAGATTAGGTCATTTGCAGTGGTGTGCAGTAATATGAATCTATTTTCGTGTATAGTTTCTGTAATGTACTCATAAGGTATTTACAAAAGCATTATATAAACCCTTTTGCAAATTAATTGAAACAACCGCTTTAGTTTCCTTTCTTTCACCATAAGGTCAGTTTTAGACCCACTGGAGTGACAGGGTGTAATCGATTTCTGTTTTTCAGATTAGGTCATTTGCAGTGGTGTGCAGTAATATGAATCTATTTTCGTGTATAGTTTCTGTAATATACTCATAAGGTATTTACAAAAGCATTATATAAACCCTTTTGCAAATTAATTGAAACAACCGCTTTAGTTTCCTTTCTTTCACCATAAGGTCAGTTTTAGACCCACTGGAGTGACAGGGTGTAATCGATTTCTGTTTTTCAGATTAGGTCATTTGCAGTGGTGTGCAGTAATATGAATCTATTTTCGTGTATAGTTTCTGTAATATACTCATAAGGTATTTACAAAAGCATTATATAAACCCTTGTGCAAATTAATTGAAACAACCGCTTTAGTTTCCTTTCTTTCACCATAAGGTCAGTTTTAGACCCACTGGAGTGACAGGGTGTAATCGATTTCTATTTTTCAGATTAGGTCATTTGCAGTGGTGTGTAGTAATATGAATCTATTTTCGTGTATAGTTTCTGTAATATACTCATAAGGTATTTACAAAAGCATTATATAAACCCTTTTGCAAATTAATTGAAACAACCGCTTTAGTTTCCTTTCTTTCACCATAAGGTCAGTTTTAGACCCACTGGAGTGACAGGGTGTAATCGATTTCTGTTTTTCAGATTAGGTCATTTGCAGTGGTGTGCAGTAATATGAATCTATTTTCGTGTATAGTTTCTGTAATATACTCATAAGGTATTTACAAAAGCATTATATAAACCCTTGTGCAAATTAATTGAAACAACCGCTTTAGTTTCCTTTCTTTCACCATAAGGTCAGTTTTAGACCCACTGGAGTGACAGGGTGTAATCGATTTCTGTTTTTCAGATTAGGTCATTTGCAGTGGTGCGCAGTAATATGAATCTATTTTCGGGGTGTATGATGAAATTTGTTTTGTCTTGAAAAATATTGCGTCATCTGTGATTGTATCAGATTTTTATCACGCCCAGACACTACTGTTTCGACTGTTGATTAGCTGTCCTACGGCCATTGTCTGCCATGGATGTTACTCCAAAGAATCGTACGAAAATTGTAAAGCTGCACGAACACACTGGCAAGCCTTAATGGTGAGCAAATCAAATTACTATCGACTGGCTCTGAAACTCTCCTGATTTAAATCCATTCGAGAATTTGTAGTCAATCTGCTAGGAAAGACTTTGTTGAATGGACATACAAAGTACTAACACGTGCACTGGGTCATGTTTCATTGGAAAAATACGAAACAAAAAGTAAATAATAACGGAATTATTCGTTTTGTTTCAATTAATTTGCACAAGGGTGTATATAGAATCATTGTCAGTTGGACTCATATCAGGTAAACCTTATGGCCACGGCTTTTGTTGGAAGTCACCAGAATGCTCCTCAAATCAATTCTGGGTAAATTAAACCTGATGACACGGTGCAGTATCAAGCGGTCCTAACTTATCTCACATAAGAGCGTAACGCCACACGCTGCCAATCCAACAAGGGTCAATTAACGATGCCCCGAGCCCAGGTTAGGCGCTGTGTACAGTGTTATCGTGTTAACAGTGATAACTCTAGTGAGTCCCATGAACCCATATGACATGGAAGTTAAAGAACGCTGAATAGATATGTTGGATATGTATCTGGTATCGTTTGCGTTGAATTTGAATGTTATTTGATCCAATGACGCTTGTCTGTTATCACAGATGCGTGATACAGTATGTCGAGAAATCTCAAATGCCCCCACAATTTCAGAAATAGAATACTCCATCTGTCTAGCATCGAATATCATGTTCCATTTGAAGTTCGATAATTCGCGTCGCCTTCTTCTGAGCATCCTGTTTACGCTGACTTACAAGACATCAGGTCGACTTTTAAATTTATCCGTTGCAGATATGATGTTTTGCAAACAAGCGTCCCAATATAAGGGAGTTAACCAGAAATGATAGAAATATAAAATGGCATTAAATGTTTTGGTCAAATTCATTTTAAAACGTTGCTGCTACACTCGTAATACATTTTGTTTAGTGTTGGTTGGTCGCTTTTGATATATAGAGCGACGGGAATTTGAAGTTCTTTATTTTATTTTCATGGTGTAGTATATTGGTGTTGTCAACAAGTATTTTACTGCATTGTGAAGAAGGACAAGAATGTGTCTTTAAATGTTGTGCAATAGAATTCGTATCAGACAAATGAAGTGTAAGAGGTTTTGATAATGCTGTGGTCGTCAAACCAACATACGTACTTTTTTCTTTTTGCCAGAAGACATTTAAACTCATATACAATGTTTGTCTTTTCCGAAACATTAGTTGATGGGGACGAGGTATTGTGGCTGATTAAGTTGGTTATATTAAATTTAGTGTAGTATATAATTAGTTACATTTTTTACTAGGATCAGTGGGGAATATATTAATACTTGTAGAGGGCCGTGTGGGTTTGAGTGCTGTTGAATTGGGAACACGTGTCGTTTATTCCCTGCTAGAAGGTCCAACTACAAGAAAATAGTGAACTCTAGTTGTGTCCAAACGAAGATAAAAGGAAAACAAACAAGACCGATATATATATGCCAACAAATATATGTATTAAACAAGACAATTTTACAATGGAAATAGACAAGAACATTTGTGTGTGTGTATGTGTGTGAATGTTTGTGTTTGTTCTTTGGTGAATGTTCATACGTACGTGTATGTGTGTATAATGTTCATGGCGTTCTCCCACAAGTGGGGAGACGTTATCTTTTTGCAAGAGCTTACATTGTGGATGTGGTCGCTGAAATGAGGAAATGAAAAAGAGAACGAGGCAAGAAGTCGCCCAGTATTTATAGTGTAGGGAGAGAGACCCCTAGTGAACAATTAGGGAACTAAGGAGCAGCTAACTCCGACATACTTATGAGATTTTTTTAGTATTTATTCTAAAAATGAATAGGTATAATATGTCTATATTATTCAATCAAACGCACACACACTATATATATATATATATATATATATATATATATATATATATATATATATATATATATATATCAATTATGTAGTGCGTGTTCAATTTATATAACGTAAATCATTCATACGAAAAACAAATAATGAAGTTAATTATATGGCAAGAATCACTCTCGCAAACAATATTTAATAATAAAATATAATCAACCTCGAATCCGTTAATGAATGGTATGATCCTTGTTTATAAATAAGACCTGATAGAACCGGAATTTATAAACAAGGATCATACCATTCATTAACGGATTCGAGGTTGATTGTATTTTATTATTAAATATTGTTTGCGAGAGTGATTTTTGCCATATAATTAACTTCATTATTTGTTTTTCACAGCTGTTTAAAACGCTTGTTTTTGTCATGTAGGAAAATCCAATATAGCGCGTAAAGGAAATATTCGGCGAAAAATCCCGTTCGTCAGTAACGTTTTTAACACCTCATAGAATGTAAAGTTCTCAATGCAAACCTGTGATGAAATGTTTTCCTGAATTTGGGGACGGGTGAGGACTCGTATCAAATTTCTTTTAACCCCTGCTATATACACCAGCTAATTTCACTTTTAAATGAAAGAACATACTGTTTGCTTTCAGAAAGTACCCACTTTCATGAAATTATGATTGACATTTCACCAGATAATGGACTAAAATACTGAAAAATTGAAAGTTTTGAAGATTTTGCCTTATTTTTGACCCCCTGAGAATTTTGTTTTGCTTCAAACTCTCAATTTAATGGCTGAAATTGTTTAGTTATATATATGCTTTCTGATTTTCAAAAAAAAAGCTTAATTTCCCATTATTGTGGAAAATCTTTGTTTAAAACTAGAAAAAATGCAAAATTTTCACTATTTTTTCACATTTTACCCCCTGAAAATATTTTTTTACCAAATTACACCAGACAATTTTACATTTAAATGAAAGAACATACTGTTGCTTTCAGAAAGTACCCACTTTCATGAAATTATGATTGACATTTCACCAGATAATGGACTAAAATACTGAAAAATTGAAAGTTTTGCCTTATTTTTGACCCCCTGAGAATTTTGTTTTGCTTCAAACTCTCAATTTAATGGCTGAAATTGTTTAGTTATATATATGCTTTCTGATTTTAAAAAAAAAAAGCTTAATTTCCCATTAATGTGGAAAATGTTTGTTTAGAACTAGAAAAAATGCAAAATTTTCATTATTTTTTCACATTTTACCCCCTGAAAATATATCTTTTTACCCAATTAAACAAACCAATTTTATTTTGAAATAAAAGAACATACTATTTGCTTTCAGATAATACCTAGTTTTATGGTGTTCAGATCAAAAGTTTCTTTGATATTTTATTCAGATGATGACAAAACTGTCATTTTTCTATGTTTTCCTTGTTTTACCACTATAAAAGTATGAAAATCCTTCTTTTCAGAGAAAATAGGCAGTGACAAAATGACTTTTGCTATTTTTGTGATGATTTATACTTGGGAGAGAGAAAATTCTTAACATAGCAGACCTGAATAGATATTATTTAAGCTTAGTAGGACTATAGGACACCTCAAACAACTGGTATGTCTCGTAACTGAGGTTTTAGTTAATGAAGCTACTATCGATTTCGAAAGTTTATCAGATGGAATCGGGCAGAGATCGTATATCCACAGAAAAAAAACTGATATTCATTCAATCTAGCGTTTCGCTCTGAATGTATCTGTCAGTATTTGGAGGACGTATTTTGAAGGACGTATTTTGAAGGACGTATTTTGAAGGACCTTTGTTATCAAATTCCGTCCTTCAAGGAGGTAACAAATGTTTTCGTGACATGATATATCACGAAGTGATTATGCAAGAATATACACGTCTACCAGACAATATTCAATTACCCTTAAAAACGAATGTGCCTTTGTTTGCAGTTTGTAGTCCTTGAATTGTTGTATAACTGAACTAGTAACTTGACTTGTTTCATAACTGAATTAGCAACGGCAGATGACGCTTCGGGCGTTTCAGTTAGCATCATATTTTCATCACCTTTTATGTACTTTGTCGGAACAAAAGTTCGTAGCATTTTTTCTAACTGAATTTAGATATTTACATATAGCATTGCTCAACCATATATGTGCCAATATGCTTCACTGCATTTCACCATCTTTGATGCAACTTCACGCTTTCATTCTCCGAGAATTTGGCATTTTTCTACGTCATCAACTCCGGTCTAAGTAGTTTTATAGGCTACCACAGATTTTAGTTTTTCTCCCAGCAAGAGAATTTTGTAAGGTCGAAATAACAGCTGGTTACAACGGTTATTTTAGGAAAATCCCTGCCAAGCTGCACTAATTTCTGTCAAGTCTGCAAATAGACGTAAGGTCTGACATTGTCCTTATAAAAGACGACACCCTTCCAGTTGGCTAATACTGAATGCTTTCATCGACTGCTACATTTATTCAGTACTTGACTGAAATACAACGTCCGATTTTGCGAAAGGATCTCGTGATACTGTTGTGACCAAGTAATTGGTTAAGGAATAACAAAACAAGAGGTTGCAGATAAACCGTGTATTGAACAGTAAATACAACAGAAGAGTGTAACACGACTTGGGAATGTGTGTCGGTTGACCAGCGTTTATATTACTGTTCCTCCGAGGCTTACTTTTCCTACTAACTTTATAGTAAGTGGAAGAGTCCACAATAGCTTCATTAGAGGGAAGACACCACAACAGATATAATGACCTTTCAATCCTACAAGTTACACAACAACATCTTCGGCTAATGGTATTTTATTTCGTTTTCTACAGTATATTTTTCGCTCCACATTTTAAGAATCGGGCTAAACGATAAAATGCGATAGTAGGGTTGAGTTTAAGCCCCCCCCCCACACACACACACACACAAAAGCACAAATAAAATACGAACGGCAAATATTTAAACGATACAATACTTAGGGAAGGGATTAAACTTAGGAATATTAAGATTACCTCCTCGGTTATCCATTGAAACTGCTATCCACCAAAAGAAAAGAAGCCAGTCCCCACTGCGGGCAATTTTAAAAGATAGTTCGCGCAGCTGATTGGTTGTACAAACATCCAATCGGATGTGCGGAATATGTGGTCTTTCTTCGTCTAATTCTTTAAAAAGGTCAGAGTAGTTGTTAGCGTTTCACTGTGAGGGGGAATCAGGGTTTGATCTCCCCTGATTGGGTCGATTTGGTGATGGGGAGTATGATGTTGAAAGACCCGAAACTCCCTGATGAACCAAGTCAAAACATCACTGACGACCCCCTCGGGCGCCTAATTAAAAGCGTAATTTGAATTATTAAATAATCTATTTTTCATCGCTCGTGATTGTTCTTTAAAAAAATAAGTCGTTTTGTTGGGTTTGACCATAGAATCGTAGATGTAAATGTGGACCATTGTTTCTTTTTCAGTTAAACCGTAGGAAAACATAATAGCGGTTCGCGTATAGCTTTCAAATATATTGATGATTCAATTAAGTGATGTCAAATATCTTACAACAATCGTATAATATACGAGATGTATCTTTGCGATGCCCTGTGTTGCGAGACCTTTAGTATTTTAATCAGCATTTCGAGTTGATCAACGACTGCAACCCTGCTGTAACCGTTCTAGATCAGAATCAAACGAAACTTTTACGAACGGTACTCTCAGCTAGGGCTCCATTTCTATGAACGGCGCTTATCTTTTTCCTTGTTTGTAAAGATTTTTTCTGCCTTCCAGAGATTAAAAAAACAACATCAAAAACGAAAATGCATTTTCTTTTCCTCTATTTTCACTCTTAACCAAAAACATTTGAGATTTACAATCCCCCACACGAATCGTATAGAAAGTGGCGTTGAAATCTTTTTTAATATATCTAGATGTCATTAATTTCAGTAATGTGTGAAACGAAATCCCGTGTTCAAATTTTACTTATTGAAAAACGCTAAGAAATTTTAGCAATGTTTAAACATTGTGTCCGCAAGAAAACGGCGTGTCAAAAAGGACGCCTTTTCCCTTGACACCGCTATTATTTTAACTAGCTTCACTTCTCGGCGATGTTTACTGTTCTAGCTAGTTCAACAGTAAAAACGGCGAGACCTAGTCGCCAATCTAGTAGCACGCTTAAATTCATGCAGTCGGGCTACCAGGGGGAAAAGACTCATTAGAGCAATTGCCATGAAAATATTTGTAGAAAAGACAAAGGGAAGCCACGTCACGTCGGTGAGAAAGTGACTGCAGTCGAGATGCCATGTCAGTACCGATTAATTCTACCAAATCAACAAAGAACTTTCCCGAAATGCAAGTATTTCACAGGCTGAGGTCTTAGAGAGGATGAAAACAAGGAGGAAGCTTATACTTAACATCAAAGAGGCAGCTGAAGTTTCTGGGACTCATAATGAGGAAGGAGGGCCTGGAGAATCTGATACTCACGGGTCGAATAGAGGGAAACAGAGTCAAGAGAATGTAATGCGTGACATACCTGATGAGCTTGAGCAGGTGGATGACAGAAAGTGGTCTAAGGGAGGAAGCAGAGGGAAGGAACTTGTTGAGCGGTGCAAGGGATAGAGAGAGATGGAGAGCCATGATCGCCTACGTCCCGAAAGGACATGGCACATAAAAAGAAGAAAGAATGATATCAAATATGGCCAAATGGCGCTACAAACTGATTCTTATTTTTCTTTCCTCTGACCATCAAATGCAAATCATACATTTGAAAGAAAAGCTCAAAGGTACGCTGTTACATGTAAACGATTTTATTTATGTAAATCTTTCTACTATCTGTATTTAATTTTTCCCTATTCAAAATCGTCCCTTATCAGCGATCTATTCAAACAAAATGATTTATAACTCTACACTTGATGACTTAAAACGTAGCAACAAGCTTGCATGGGATCTGAAAAAGTAGCAAACCGAAATTAAAATTAATAGTCCTTCTCACTCTATCTGGAGTATAGAGCTACAGCTTTACCACGCTTTGTCCACGGACTCGCTACGCTAGTGTTGAATGTTGTGGCTTCTGTAAGATATAGGCATTTTACGGGGTGCAGTTGTCGCTGGATTTAGAATGATCCTTCCTCTAGATTGGTTGCCAGCCAAGGCTACAGAGCCTAGTGTACCCTTTAATCTATAGCTAGTGGTGAGAGAGAGAGAGGGAGAGAGATAGAGATAAAGAGAGAGAGAGAGAAGTAATAGATCCATACCCTATCTCGAGGCTAGGCTGGCAAAAGTAAACTCAACCGGGACACAAACGCGGTTTGCGAATTCCTCTGTCTATGCTGGTAATCACTACACAACCTGTACATCTGAAATGTCGGCCTGTTCGTATGACAGACATGGCATCCTCATCATTCTCCTGGAGAACAACATTTTTGTTGCTTCAATTCTCTTCTTCATCTTTGAGGAGATTGTCCAGCATTCAATGCCATAAAGGAGGAAAATGTATCAGTCCAGAAATATTTTCTTTGTTTCTAATTTTTTTGTCTCTTAATACTTTCTCTATCGCAATACGTCTTCCGATTTTAGTGTTATACTTTCCGTCGTCTGTTAAAACACTTCACAGATATTGGAATTTTAGTACTTGTTTGATTTTGGTATCTCCAATTTTTAATTTACATGTTCGGCTGTTCCTTTTGCTAACAAACATATATTCTGCCTTCTTCAAATTGCTGTTTAGTCCTCTCTCCTCACTTTCTTTCACTACCTACTGTAGGAGTTTTGTAGTTTCCTTTCTCTATCTGCTATCAACAATGTGCTATTTGCATATCTTAAGTTGCTAAGATTATGACCGCCAATAATGAATCCTGGTAGGACTTCCAATTGTCAGTATTGCTACACTGTATAGGCTGAATAAGTCCGGTGAGACGACATATCCTTATTTTACCCGCCTTTCTATCTTTGTGTATTTGCGGAATTCATTTTCTATCCGTATTTCACATGAAAACCATCGGAATTTTATTTAAAATAAATCGTTGATTTGCCTGATAAGCGACAACAATTCATTGAAAACAAATTTAAAAATAAAAAAATAAAGACGGAAGTTATTATGTTATATGATATTTCCTGTCTTTTGTTTTTATTCGGAAATGCTCTTAATATATACATACATCGTTGTAATAAATATGACGACAAAGATGAGGACAATAGTCCGAATAATGTAAATAGTGTACATAATACCTCATCTCAGAAATGTAGACAGATAATGAAGGTCCGAAACGTTGTGATAAATATGGCGACAAAGATGAGGACAACAGTCCGAATAATGTAAATAGTGTACATAATACCTCATCTCAGAAATATAGACAGATACTGAAAGGCGGAAACGTTATGATAAATATGGCGACAAAGATGAGGACAATAGTCCGAATAATGTAAATAGTGTACATAATAACTCATCTTAGAAATATAGACAGATACAGAAAAGCCGAAACGTTGTGATAAATATGGCGACAAAGATGAGGACAATAGTCCAAATAATGTAAATAGTGTACATAATACCTCATCTCAGAAATGTAGACAGATACTGAAGGGCTGAAACGTTGTAATAAATATGGCGACAAAGATGAGGACAATAGTCCGAATAATGTAAATAGTGTACATAATACCTCATCTTAGAAATATAGACAGATACAGAAAAGCCGAAACGTTGTAATAAATATGGCGACAAAGATGAGGACAATAGTCCGAATAATGTAAATAGTGTACATAATACCTCATCTTAGAAATATAGACAGATACAGAAAAGCCGAAACGTTGTAATAAATATGGCGACAAAGATGAGGACAATAGTCCGAATAATGTAAATAGTGTACATAATACCTCATCTCAGAAATATAGACAGATACTGAAGGGCCGAAACGTTGTAATAAATATGGCAACAAAGATGAGGACAATAGTCCGAATAATGTAAATAGTGTACATAATACCTCATCTCAGTAATATAGACAGATACTGAAAGGCCGAAACGTTGTAATAAATATGGCGACAAAGATGAGGACAATAGTCCGAATAATGTAAATAGTGTACATAATACCTCATCTCAGAAATGTAGACAGATAATGAAGGTCCGAAACATTGTAATAAATATGACGACAAAGATGAGGACAATAGTCCGAATAATGTAAATAGTGTACATAATACCTCATCGCAGAAATGTAGACAGATAATGAAGGTCCGAAACATTGTAATAAATATGGCGACAAAAATGAGGACAATAGTCCGAATAATGTAAATAGTGTACATAATACCTCATCTCAGAAATATAGACAGATGCTGAAGGGCTGAAACGTTGTAATAAATATGGCAACAAAGATGAGGACAATAGTCCGAATAATGTAAATAGTGTACATAATACCTCATCTCAGAAATATAGACAGATACTGAAAGGCCGAAACGTTATAATAAATATGGCGACAAAGATGAGGACAATAGTCCAAATAATGTAAATAGTGTACATAATACCTCATCTCAGAAATGTAGACAGATAATGAAGGTCCGAAACATTGTAATAAATATGGCGACAAAGATGAGGACAATAGTCCGAATAATGTAAATAGTGTACATAATACCTCATCTCAGAAATGTAGACAGATAATGAAGGTCCGAAACATTGTAATAAATATGGCGACAAAAATGAGGACAATAGTCCGAATAATGTAAATAGTATACATAATACCTCATCTCAGAAATATAGACAGATACTGAAGGGCCGAAACGTTGTAATAAATATGGCAACAAAGATGAGGACAATAGTCCGAATAATGTAAATAGTGTACATAATACCTCATCTCAGAAATATAGACAGATACTGAAAGGCCGAAACGTTGTAATAAATATGGCGACAAAGATGAGGACAATAGTCCGAATAATGTAAATAGTGTACATAATACCTCATCTCAGAAATATAGACAGATACTGAAAGGCCGAAACGTTGTAATATATATGGCGACAAAGATGAGGACAATAGTCCGAATAATGTAAATAGTGTACATAATACCTCATCTCAGAAATATAGACAGATACTGAAAGGCCGAAACGTTGTAATAAATATGGCGACAATGATGAAGACAATCGTCCGAATAATGTAAATAGTGTACATAATACCTCATCTCAGTAATATAGACAGATACTGAAAGGCCGAAACGTTGCAATAAATACGGCGACAATGATGAAGACAATCATTCGAATAATGTAAATAGTGTACATAATACCTCATCTCAGTAATATAGACATATAGAGATCGAATACTCTCGGGTTGCTTCGTGGTGGCAACTAATCTAGAAGAAAGACAACTGTGAATTCAATATCAGCCTAGAAAGGGATGGACCCCACCCGGATCTCTTGTTCTATACACACCACTGCTGCTATGGTCACATTATATGCGGTACCCTTATGACTATAATGGGTTAGGATACTCCTGGTGTATCGTATTGCCTTACTTCGTCCAAGTATAGCAATGAAAATAACAGCGCTACTTTGTAGAAATTGATTAGTACGCTACCCAATAGAAAAGGTTCCTTTACCGAATAAAGTAATTTATTTTAATACCATATCCATTCAAGACATGAAACGATAATGGTTCTCCGCTGATTCTTTTCCATTATTATGACTTCTTAGGAAAGATAGCAGAAAGGTTTCCTGTTGCCTTTTCCACGGTTTAGAATTCAGAATTTTCGTTCTTTTAGAACGGTTACCACTCAAGTTTAGAATGTCCAGTCTGCCGTACTATTTTAGTCCATAGTTAACGGTGGGAAGACGGGTTTGGTTCATGTCTTTCCCAAAAGTAGTTTTTAAAAGTGAACTCTATAAACTGGTGATGGATTTGAACTCGGCTCGCTGGATCCATAGGCGGCGCCGATAGCTGCTACGGGATCAGCACATCCCAAATAATAATGTTACTGAAATAAAAATGATTAACTGCTTTAATTAATTTAATTGGCACAAAAGACAAAAATGAGCCAACTTGTCCAAATCAACCTTCAAGTGACGCTTGGATCTTTTGCTGTATCTAAATGGTTAATTATGTAATAACGGATGCCTTACGGCCATATCATGTTGAGACACTGGTTGTTGTACGGTCGCTGAAATTATGCAATATCGCGCCTGGTCCGTACCTAGCTCCGTGACTGCTTGGATATACCAATTGTTATAAGCTTTATGTACTGGTGGTGTAATGGATAATGGCTGGGAATTGGTAATCGGTGAGCCGAGTTCCAAGTCCAATTGGGTTTGTTATATTCACTTACACGCAAATAATAATGGCGAAGGTATGAATCCACTTCATCTCCCCCATCTACGGGTTAATTAGTAAAACCATTACCACTACACCAATATTATCTGAAAAAAATTCTTGCAATCTAAAAACATTTTCTGGCTTTAAGTAATCTGCAAAGGGTTGATAAGTCATAAAATAGAATAAATAAATAATAATGGACTAATTGGTATTGTTAGTGTAATAGTTAATATGTAATTACGAATCATCCGAGTTCAAATTTCATCTGAGACCACCCATATCCAAATATTACATGAATCTCTCTCTCTCTCTCTCTCTCTCTCTCTCTCTCTCTCTCTCTCTCTCTCTTTTCAATTACTAGATATTTTGACAATACAGGTTGGTTTGCTTTGGTTTGTTGTGTTTTACGGTATATCAACCTCATTGGGTTATTTAATGCCGACAACTTTTTTTTTCTGGTAATATTTTGTCTTGTCAAATATCTATTTCTGGTAATATTTTTTTCCTCAAAAATGAATAGCTGGTAATATTAATTTAAAACATGTATTGCTGGTAATATTTTCTTTCAAAAATATATTGCTGGTAATAGTTTTTCTTCTTCAAAAATTTATTTCTGGTAACAATTCTTTTACAAAATATCTCTGGTATTAAAACCCATTTTTACACTTTTATTATGCTTTTTACTTCAGCTTCGGGGTTAACTATTTGCCCATAGCTGGGACCCTAACATTATGACTACAACGAATATAATTATAATTATATTTTATGTACCTAATTAAGCAAAACGTTACCATAGTATTATACAAATTCCTACTTACTTCCTATCTTACTTGAATTCTCCGAGATTTCAATAACACTATTGGACTTTACTTTGAATCATTAGAATGTAGAATTTCTTCCCAAGCTTAACAGAAAAAACGGAAAAAAATAATTATAGCTAAGAATTGGAAGTTAATGAAGGATTGAAATTAAGTTTATATATATATATATATATATATATATATATATATATATATATATATATATATATATATATATATAATTCTAGGATCATTTTCCATTTTCCAAGATGATCTTCGCCCTCTCTAACCTTCTTTCTGCCCTGAAGTAAGAAGGTGCCTCATATGTTTCACCTACGATTAATTTTCAAGTCTTTTTTCACTGCTCCTTGGACTGTCATAGCTGAAACTCTTCTCTCACGTGCCAAACGTCTTATGGATTGAGTTGGATCTTTTTTAATTGATCTTTTTTGCTCTATGTTGAAATGGTGATCCCTTTTCCTGTTGTAACATTCTAATCCACTTTTCCTCTCTACTGTTCTCTCATTTTAAAATTATTCACCGTCCTCTTAATGCGTCTTGAATGGACTTTTATGGTGCATGCCAGAGTATGACACTTGGTACCATTACTGAAGGCCTGAATGATCTTTTCCCTCCGACCATTGCTCCTTTGGGAAGACAGTGTGGTTGACACAAAACGAATTTAACCTGTTCTCTTTCTAGCTGAATAACTCAGAGTTTTTCAGTGATTCTAACGACAAATGGTGTGTAGGTGACTAAACGTCTTATCTGAAAGCCCAGAAAAAACAATTATGCTGTTACATACGATATATATATATAGAGAGAGAGAGAGGGAAAGAGAGAGATGAGGAGAGAGGGGGGAGAGATGAAAACAGTACAAATTTATTCTTTTTAACTCCTGAAAAAAGAAAAGTTAGAATATTTTATTCGTTTGTGTGCTGTTTCCCTTCAGTAGATAGAAGATCATAGCTCTTCACTACTTCCTATAATTTCTAGCTTAGCTACCGCCGAACGTTTTTGCAAGGTGGAGAGACAGGTTGCATTTGGGTTGGGAGATACGTGACGTTGTGGCGACGTTGCAATCTATCTATCTATCTATCTTAGTCCATTTATATCTATCTATCTGTCTATCTATCTATCTATGTTAGTCTATTTATATCTATCTATCTATTTATCTATCTGTCTATATTTTTCAACCTATTCATTTCGATCAGTATATTTTTGAATATTCAATGAAATAGACTTACTTCATTCTTTTTATGGAATATCCTTAAATACGGCGGATATTAAAATGTACACATTAAACCCCGCCTACGATAAATTGCGCACCTTTCATGATTTCAAGATTTCCATCACTGTGCATTTTTACGGGTCGAGTGGTCCAGGCTGCTGGATGTTTTTATCGAGTCACTATCTTTACACTGGTTTCCAACCAAGGTTAGAGAGTCCAATCTGCTCAGCTATTTAACCCACAGCCAGTTGAGGAAGAGATGGATTCATGCCTTTTACAAGAGGGATTTGTGCGAAAGTAAACATAGTGATATCGGCCGCATCCGCTCGCTGCTTTCTGTGTCGGGCTTCGCTAACCGCGTCACATTCCATCAAAAGAACGTGTTAAAAACACTCCATTACGAAGACAGTTAAGAGAAGATGACCACTCCTCGAGAAATGTTGGTCCTCTGCATCTCTTCAGTTGTCGGATCACTGATGACTGTTTCTAAAAAAAAAAGAAAAAAATGCTTCCCTGTTTCAAAGACTGGCACCTGCCTGTCATTCGTTGCGTCACGACATTTAAAGGTGAATCATATTTTCGGCTCGCCTCGGGCAGGTAATAAAGTGATGGTGCGGTTAATGGGTCATTTACACACACGCACTGTTGTTGCCGAAAGTGTTCCTCTGATTCATTAAAAAATATCATGAGAAAGAGAGAAAAGTACATTTAGTAAAATATGGCGGCCGGACTTGGCAACGGTCGAAACAGAAGAAACGTTCCAAAAATATTCATTGAAGACAATGGCATCGAATAAAAAAGAAATGAAAAGAGTCAACATTTGGAACGGCGGAATGAAGAAGACATTTTCTTTCACAATCTTCTCCCTATTATTCCAGTCATCTCGTTTATTTAACTATCAGACCATTTCTATCTATCTATCTTAGATAGATAGATAGATAGATAGATAGATAGATAGATAGATAGATAGATGGACTATCTATCTATCGTAGTTCATTTATATCTATCTATCTATCTATCTTAGTCCATTTATATCTATCTATCTATCTTAGTCCATTTATATCTATCTATCTATCTATCTTAGTCCATTTATATCTATCTATCTATCTATCTATCTATCTATCTTAGTCCATTTATATCTATCTATCTTAGTCCATTTATATCTATCTATCTATCTATCTATCTATCTATCTATCTATCTTAGTCCATTTATATCTATCTATCTATCTATCTTAGTCCATTTATATCTATCTATCTATCTATCTATCTATCTATCTATCTATCTTAGTCCATTTATATCTGTTATCGTCTCATTCTCTCCCTTATCCCTTCCAATACATCAAATATTATCCATTATCTCATGCCTCAGCTTATCACTCACTCTTTGCCTGTATCGTCTCATTCTCTCCCTTATCCCTTCCAATACATCAAATATTATCTGTTATCTCATGTCTCAGATCTTGTCTCACTCTTTGCCTGTATCTTCTCAATATCTCCCTTATCCCTTCCAATATAACTAATATTATCAATTATCTCATGCCTCAGATCTTGTCTCACTCTTTGTCTGTATCTTCTCATTCTCTCCCTTATCCCTTCCAATACATCAAATATTATCCGTTAGATCATGTCTCAGATCTTGTCTCACTCTTTGCCTGTATCTTCTCATCCTCTCCCTTGTCTCTTTCAATACAAATTATCTCTTATCTTTTACCTCCCTTTCGTCTTTCTCTCTCTCTCCAAAAAAAATGTTTTTTAATATACCGCAATTTTGGGAGCTTTTCCCTCTTTCCCTCCCTTGATTCAGCCCCTCTTGATACTGGGATAACGTGCATGTCTGTTCTCGTCTTTCTTTCGTCTATCTTCCCCAATATGTATTTATTTTCTTTTCTTTCGCTTTTGCTTTTCTTTTCATTTTCCTCTCGTTTTCTTACCGCCCAATTTCAAGGCTTCTTTTTCCTTCCCTCCTCACTTTCTTGCTTTTTTCCAATTCTTTCATGCTTATTTCTATTGCATAGTTTTCTCGTCAGAAAAAGATCGGTCGAATGTTGCACTCGGCTTTGTCGGGTAGAAAGCGTAACATGCCTATAAAGTAACAAATAGAATAATAGTCTAGAATTTGTATTTGTATTTGTATTTTGAAAAAAGGTTCTTTTTCAAAATATTTGAATACCACACCTTCAGAAAAAAAAGTTATTGAATAAAGCCATACAGTAAAATAAAACCATTATCAAATGTACACAATACAAATATTTCTTTTCCTTTCCTTTTTTTTATTTGTTTGTAGTCTGGGTAAACCAGATTTTTCTATTTTTGTTCGTTTGTTTCTTTTATTGGCTCGCCCATTCCTTCAGTCGAACTTTCACTCATTTTTTAATTTTTCGATTGAGTTCGCCTCCATTTTGTTTTCTCTGTATCTTCCGCGTTCACACTCTTTCTTTCTTGTTCATACACTCATTCACGTTTTCTATCTCGTTACTTCAACGTCTGGTTTTTCTTTCCGTCGCTCGTGTTTGTCATGTCTTGCTTTCTTTCTTTCGTTGGCGCCCTCTGTCTTTCGTTCATTCTCTCTTTCGCTGTCACTATCTTTCTTTCCCTCCCTCGTTCGTCATCTCTATTTATCGTTCCCTCCCTCGTTCGGTGTCACTAGCTTCCTTTCACACGCCCGATCGCCTTCTCTAACTTTCTTTCGTTCGCTGTCTCTATCACACTTTCCCTCTCTCGTCCGCCGTCTCTCTCTCTCTCTTTCTCTTGTTCGTACATCGTCTCGCTCTTTCTTTCTCTCGTTCATTCACCATCTCATTCTTTCTTTCTCTTAAATGTTACTCTTGCCACCATGATTAAATTATCAAATGTCTCTTTGATGCTTATTTATTTTTAAATAACTATTTTGTCCCATGATTTTTTAAAACCATTTCACCCAGAGAAAGGCAATAAAACCACTAAGACGCAAGAGGTTGCCGTGTGTTAGAGAATATGAGAAAGAAAACACTATTAAGGAGAGAGAACAATAAAAGGGGAATTAAGAAGACAGAAGATAAAGATTGACATCGTGTCGTACAAGAAAAAAAGCGTCGCTGCCGACACTTGCGTTTGAACACAGATCGCCAGTGAGCAAGCACAGTCGACTTCATCTTGAAATAATTAGATCATGTGACGGGTAAAGGAAGACTATATAGTGATTTTCGAAGCGTAGCTTAGATGTAGCGTAAGGCCGAAAGTGGGAGGCAAACAATGAGGAACAAACTCACTACTCAGTCGTAATTGTTCTGGCAAGACAAGCTTGCTAACCATTGCACCGCCACGAGGTGCCCAAAAGTTAAAATATATATATGGAAATTAGCGGCGTCTGACCGACTATAGTTCGAAGGCTTGAGTCTTTAGGATTCACCAACCCTTTCACGGTGAATCCATTGTTTTTTGCAGACCACAAGCGACCGTGTTTTCTGTTATTCCTTGAATTGTTTTTGATTTGCAAATCTTGTTACGTTCAGTTCCCTTAATTAACTTTGTTTTACGTTCTTTTTTTCTGTCTGTTTTTTTGCCAAAAGTTAAAAATTTTTCATTATTTACCCGACTTTTCTTTTTATTATTACGTTTTATTTTTCTCTTATTTTATAGTTATGTTTTTTTTTAATATATTAGGTTGGTGCAAAAAATAATGTCGTTTTTTGACATGATCTTGAACGTCAAAAAACGACATTATTTTTGCACCAACCTAATATTTCCTTTTCTTTTTAATTTATCTGTATCCACCCCTCAAGATTTCTTATTTATTCTACGTTTGACTTTATTTTCTTTTTCTTTTTCTTTTTTTGTTTTTAAAGCATTTCACCCCGAGCAAGGCGAGATACCACTAGCACTCACGGGGTTACAGAGATTGGGAGCGATAGTAAAGAGGCATGATAGAGGAAAAGATGAAGAGAAGGGCGGGGAATAGATCAAAGCATCTGGAGATGTCGATTGACATTACATTTGAATAGTTGGAGATTATAGCTATCAGGGAAACAAGTAATAGGAAGGGAATTCCACAGGCAAGAGGTGTAAGACAGGAAGCTATTGGAGTAGAAGAGACGGCTACATTTAACTGTTTCGACAGTGAAAGGGTGAGAGATAATGGATAATATTAGTTATATTGGAAGGAATAAGGGAGAGAATGAGAAGATACAGGCAAAGAGTGAGACAAGATCTGAGGCATGTGATAATCGATAATATTGGTTATATTGGAAGGAATAAGGGTGAGAATGAGAAGATACAGGCAAAGAGTGAAAGATAAGCTGAGACATGAAATAATGGATAATATTAGTTATATTGGAAGGGATAAGGAAGAGAATGAGAAGATACAGGCAAAGAGTGAGACAAGATCTGAGGCATGACATAACGGATAATATTTGATGTATTGGAAGGGATAAGGGAAAGAATGAGACGATACAGGCAAAGAGTGACAGATAAGCTGAGGCATGAGATAATGGATAATATTAGTTATATTGGAAGGGATAAGGGAGAGAATGAGAAGATACAGGCAAAGAGTGAGACAAGATCTGAGGCATGAGATAATGGATAATATTTGATGTATTGGAAGGGATAAGGGAGAGAATGAGAAGATACAGGCAAAGAGTGAGAGATAAGCTGAGGCATGAGATAATGGATAATATTAGTTATATTGGAAGGGATAAGGGAAAGAATGAGAAGATACAGGCAAAGAGTGAGACAAGATCTGAGGCATGAGATAATCGATAATATTGGTTATATTGGAAGGAATAAGGGTGAGAATGAGAAGATACAAGCAAAGAGTGAAAGATAAGCTGAGACATGAAATAATGGATAATATTAGTTATATTAGAAGGGATAAGGGAGAGAATGAGAAGATACAGGCAAAGAGTGAGACAAGACTGGGACATGAGATAACAGATAATATTTGATGTATTGGAAGGGATAAGGGAGAGAATGAGAAGATACAGGCAAAGAGTGAGACAAGACTGGGACATGAGATAACAGATAATATTTGTTGTATTGGAAGGGATAAGGGAGAGAATGAGACGATACAGGCAAAGAGTGACAGATAAGCTGAGGCATGAAATAATGGATAATATTAGTTATATTGGAAGGGATAAGGGAGAGAATGAGAAGATACAGGCAAAGAGTGAGACAAGATCTGAGGCATGAGATAATCGATAATATTGGTTATATTGGAAGGAATAAGGGTGAGAATCACAAGATACAGGCAAAGAGTGAAAGATAAGCTGAGACATGAAATAATGGATAATATTAGTTATATTGGAAGGAATAAGGGAGAGAATGAGAAGATACAGGCAAAGAGTGAGACAAGATCCGAGGCATGAGATAATCGATAATATTGGTTATATTGGAAGGAATAAGGGCGAGAATGAGAAGATACAAGCAAAGAGTGAAAGATAAGCTGAGACATGAAATAATGGATAATATTAATTATATTGGAAGGGAGAGAATGAGAAGATACAGGCAAAGAGTGAGACAAGATCTGAGGCATGACATAACGGATAATATTTGATGTATTGGAAGGGATAAGGCAGAGAATGAGACGATACAGGCAAAGAGTGACAGATAAGCTGAGGCATGAGATAATGGATAATATTAGTTATATTGGAAGGGATAATGGAAAGAATGACAAAATACAGGCAAAGAGTGAGAGAGTAGCTGTGGCATGACATCATAGATAAAATAATTATATTGGAAGAGATAAGGGAGACATTGAGAAGATACAGTGAAAGAGGAAGAAAAGAGAAGAACCTTGAAGCAATGTATAATCTTAGTTGTCAACATCTATTGATTTTCCAGTGATCCATCTAGCAAAATAAATGTCAACCTTTCACGGTGAATTTCTAACCCAGCAAAAAGGCTTCTTGTTGAGTTCAGCGACTTCTAGAGCCAGTCATGAATGTAGTTCAAGCTGAGATATAAATTTACCTTGTCCTATTCTTAAATAAACTGGTGTACGAGATTTAGCTTGTTTGTAGTGTTTGGTTGTTTTCAATTTACATTAGACTCTCTATGCAAACAAAGTGTAGTGTTTGTTATATGTGGATACGGAGTGAGTGATGTGACCGAGGAACTAACATGGCGGCATCTCCTAAAATGTTTGTTAATCACTGGCCTAGGCAAAGTCAAAATAGGAAAGAAACGGATGTACAAGAATATGTTTGCACTTCTGTGTTGTTATTTACTCGTTGTAAAAGCGTTGTGACCTGCTTTTGATCTGATGACGTTTCCCTGGAAAAAATCCCAAGAATACGAAAGGCAGGTCCTCAAACCTGTTTGACGGGTCAGACATTTTGTTTTACATTAGACCCATGGTAAGGAAACGGAAACAGAAACAGAAACGAAGAGGTTTAAAATTTTATTTTTATTGTTGACAGGTTTCAAAACGACGTGATCTGGTGACTTTTAAATCGTTAACAGCGAGTTCAGTCCTTATTTTGGGGCTACATATTTGTCGGCTTGCGCCCCACCCCCAATAAAGCTTCATAAATGATGACAGAATATAGTAACAAAAACAAATGTGATTTTAAGTGAAGTATACAGATGTTAGCTGAAGTATGTTGCATCAGCGATTACAACTAAATGTTTCTCTGGATGCTCCATACTTTCGGCCTTGTGCCAAATCAAAGTTAAACTATTACAACCAGATGTCATAATTACAACCATTTGATCAATTTGTATGTCTGTTTTTGTATAAAAGAAATTATGAAATTCAAGATAAAAATTATGAAATTCATGAATAAAAAAATATGAAATTCAAGAATAAAAAAATACGAAATTCAAGAATAAAAAATATGAAATTCAAGAATAAAAAAATATGAAATTTAAGAATAAAAAATTTATGAAATTTAAGAATAAAAAATTACGAAATTCAAGAATAAAAAAATATGAAACTTAAGAATAAAAAATTTATGAAATTCAAGAATAAAAAAATTATGAAATTCAAGAATAAAAAATATGAAATTCAAGAATAAAAAAAATTATGAAATTCAAGAATAAAAAACAGACGTAGTTACGTTGATGTCATTATTTCTATTACCTGAAATAAAACAGTGAAATAGACAGGCAGGGGCATCAGGGACAATATTGAACATGTCTCAAGACGCACATGTGTCATATGTACAGTAAACATGTTAAGCGAAAATAATGTAAATAGTCACCTACCTTTCCATGGCTTATGATCAGATTTGAATTCTGGTAGCATCCATGGGTCAATCTCTTCCACCTTCAAGAAAGCAAATTACAGAAAACAGTCCAGGACAGAAAACAAATTTTACATAGAAAAACAAAAATGTCTAATTCTATAAGTTATCTTAGATTAAAAATGACTAACTGAAATAAATATCTATCTTCATTTAAACATGTTTCATAAAATAATATAGATATATTATATCTATTAATGTTCACAAGTTACAATAAGTTTTTCTTTGAAATGCACCCCTGAAAATGATTTCGGGGGTGTGGGGGGGAGATCGAAAGTATATGGGTAGGAAAAAACTACGGCGTCATCCTTGGTGAATTTCATCCTGACATCAAAAAGCCGATTAGAGAACTGGAAAGGATTATTACCAAAATAAATAGACATAATATGTCTATATTATTTAATGAAACATATTTGTATGAAAATATGCTGACTAAATACATTTCTAATTCTGTACGATATATTTTCATTGAAGGAACAAAATATGTCAATTTTATGAAGGTTATATTTATTCCTTATTTATTTATTTATTCTGTTGTATCATACTTTATTATATATTCTATATATTAATTAATATTCTATTCTATATTCTGTTGAATTTTATTTATACTTTATATACATATATATATATATATATATATATATATATATATATATATATATATATTAAATAAGGAAGAAATAGAAAACCATTTCAAAATTTGACATGTTTCGCTTTTGTTGCAGTTTCATCATAATTTTGTCTGAAAGCAATAAAGCCAATGAAACATGTCAAACTTATAAACGTTTCTTTATTTGCTCTTTATTTAATTATTCTGTCAGATTTAATGATATTTTTCAATTCACACACACATGCGCGCAAATATATATATATATATATATATATATATATATATATTGTTATACATATTATACATATATGTGTGTGTGTGTGCGTATGTGCTTGTGTGTCTGTTTTATGCACAAATGCTGACGACAGTCACGGCCTGGTGCTAACGTCAGTCTACACATATTATGAAGTGAATCTCAGTTATAGAATGTCAAGAAAAAATGGAAGACTATTTACATTATTCGGACTATTGTCCTCACCTTTGTTGCTATATTTATCACAACGTTTCGGCTGTTGTACGATATATTTTCATTGATCGAACAATTTTTTCAATAATTCTTCTCCAGGTGGTTGGAATGTCAAACTGAACCCTTTATTTCGATCTTTGGGATAGACTGTTCTTATTCTACGTGCCATGTCTAATGGATGTCAGTTACCAGTTATTTCACCTCTCCAAGTTCTCCACTGCCTTAACCAGGTATTGAACCCACAACTCTTTGTGTCGTGGATTTAACCAACGCCTTTATCCACTGTGTTATTTGTCCTTAAGGACATCTGTGAATGAATTTCTGGGACTTATAAACTTAATGTCTTCAGCAACCTTTTTTACCATTGCAATTTTTGCTGTTATCATTGCATGTTTTTTTACCAGTACTCATATTGCAATTTTTGTTGTTATTATCGCTTTTCTCTGGCACTCCTTATTACTGGTTCCCATATTGTATTCATTTCTATGCTTGTTCGACTCAGGAAATTTTTGTGGCCTAGCATATGTGCTGATTCCTTAAGTTTACGAATTTTCCAATGGTGTTCCTTGTCTATGATCTCAACCTGATCCCACAGAGGGCGGTGATCTCCCTTCTCTCTCCATATGTGGTCATCCATGCCTGATTTTTCCACTTCCCCTCGTGTTACAGCTTTCTGGTGTTCTTGAAGCCTTGCCTTAAGGGGGCGGCCTGTCTCCCCTTTATATTTCTTTCCACAGCTGCACGGGATAGCGTACACACGGTCTTTAGTCATGTTCTCCTCTATGGAGGGGTCTTACTCGGGAGAGGTTTCTACGAAAGGTCGTTCAGCTTTTAAAGGTTGTTCTGATGTTATATGGACCGCAGATCCTTTGTATTTTCTACAATAACCCCTTCACATAATGCAGGCAGACTGTTTTCTGAGTGTTGTTGCCCTCCTCTTGTACCCACCTGTCGAGAGTAACACAAACGCCTGTTGAGAGTAACAACACACTTCCATTCCTGGATGTTCTAATATCTCGAACAGAGCATGGGTTCAAGACATCGGTATATCACAAACCGACATTCACCGGACAGTACCTCAATTTCAACTCCCATCATCCATAGAGCGTAAAGAAAGGGGCCGTCCACTGCTTACAACACCGAGCAAAAGTCATAAGTGGCTACCCAGAGGTATTAGATAAAGAATTGGTCAGTATAAGCAGTACCCTACAACGTAACAACTACCCTGGCAGCAGCCGCAATAAACTGGGACAGGCGGGTACCTGGTTGAGAGAGTCAAGTGGGAAGCGAAGTCCCAACCGAACTCCGTCGTTGGAGTGGCATTGGTGGCCATACATAATAGCGATCTAATGACATACGGGGCTACTGGGCGGGGATTTTCCCAACTATTTATTGATCATTTGTGAATGTAAGCAGCCAATAGGATTGGTTTCCAAATTAAGCTGTTATACCCTCGCGTTGACTGTTACCCTGGGGGTTGTACGGAGTTGTCCGACTTACCGCCGCTCTGCTTTCTTGTAAGAATTGCCGAAGCTGCTCGGACATGAAGAAAGCTCCTCGGTCTGGATGTCTGTATGCCGGTGCTCCAAAGACGGCAAATAGGGAACAAAGGCATTGTATAATTGTTGTTGTAGTCATATCTGGACAGGGAAAAGCAAAAGGAAACCGTGAATATTCGTCTACAATAGTTAGCATCGGTTTCGTGTTTTGAATGGTAACGGGCCTTTAAAGTCTAGATTGAGTCCTTCAAATGGCTGCGTTGCTTTTATTAGGACCCCAGGCGTAGGTCCGTAAAATGTAGGTTTTACCTCAGCACAGGTTCGGCAGGAATTTGTAACTTTCCTAACGTCCTCCACTGAATGAGAGAAGTTCCTACTCCTTACCATGTGAACCATCTGTGTTATGACCGAGTGGCACAGTTCCTCGTGTAGTGTCTGGAGTTCTTTTGTTCTTGGAGTTATACTGCAATATTATTGACAGGGCGTCTGCTCTCAGATCCTCCTTGCCGGGCCGGTAAGTAATATCAAACGAGAAACAAGATAGTTCAATTCTCCACCTTGCTATTTTTTCACTTTTTATTTTACTGGTAGCCTTTGAGTTGAACGAAACAAATTTTTTTGTCTGTAACTAATTTGAAGTGACGTCCGATTAAATAGTGTCTCCACTTTCTTAACGCCTCAACTATGGCGTAGGTTTCTTTTTTCAATCGCCGTATACTGTCGTTTCAGATTGAGACAGAGTCCTTGCAAAGATGGCTACAGGGAGGTCAGCTTGACTAAATGAAGCGGCATTTGCGCAGTCTGATGCATCAGTTTCAACTCCCAGTGGGACAGAAGGATCTATAGTTGTGATTACGGATTTTGCAATGTCTTGTTTGAGTTTTTCGAATGCTTCTATTTTCCGGGCGAGATAAGGGAAAACATCTTACTTTTATTAATGGACGTATCTTCTCTGAGAAAGAGGCGATCCATTGTGAATAGTGGGCGAACATGACCATAGTTCGTCGCAGCGCACGTATGTTATTTGGGATTGGCAATCTGAGCAAAGGTTTTAATCGCTCTGTGTCCAGCGCCATTGACCCGTTGCTTAGTGTATAGCCCAAAAGATTGACCTTTTGTTGCTCAAACGAGCAATTGTCATTATTTAGTGTAAGGTTATATTTGCTTACGGCGTCCATGAACCATCGAAGGTTTTCATCGAAGGTCTTCTGATTGTGGCCACATAGAGTTACATTATTTATATAAGCAAAAATACTTTTCAGTTTTTCATCCATTATGATCTTGTCGATTATTCTTTGAAAACTGGTTACTCCATTAGTTACCCAAAAAGGTATCCTACGGAACTGGTACAAAACAAAACTAGTAAAAACAGAACTAGTGAATAAACTTATACCAAAACTTTATCGCACTTTACTCTGACTACTCGTCTACTGACGGTTAAATAGGGTGCTTTTTAAATCTCATAGATATTAAGAGGAGGTAACTGATGACTTATCAGTATAGCCTATATCTTCTTGTATAAAATTACTTATATTTTGAATAAATGTAGTTATCCTTCTAAATAAGGTTCGTTATGTTTCGAATGAATGCCCATGAAATAAAGAGTCTACGTTTTATTTGATGATAATCGTAAGTTTGAACGAACAAAACAGTTTGGCTCCCAGGTCCTTACATACTTTTCATTAACGTCCACCAGTCTTTAAAATCTGACCTAATTTAACCACATTTACGATAACCTACTGACTTAATTTACCACATTCCAGCCTCATTGCCCTCCTTAGTCAAAGCTAAGAGGGATCGAATGCTACCTGTCACTGTTAAATATGATGCTTGACTACCTCACCCAGAAATAGAAAACCTTTAATAAAGAAAGAAAAAAACCCTGCTTTTGCAAACAGAAATCTTTATTACCAACGTTTTTCAACATTTTTACTCTTGGGGAACCATTGAAATAGTTTTCATGTCTCAGGTAAACTTAGATAAAAATTCCATATCGACATCGCTAAATAAATTCCCTATGATTATTATAATTTTAAATAATATAAGAGGTTGAAGTCTTTATTCCAATAACCAAGGATTTTCTAACAATACACCATACGCAAAATTACTAATATAAAATTAAACAGATATTACATAAAAATGCATTTGCATTTATCAGATTTTCATGTGGAGCCCCTAGCGATCTCTTGCGGAACCCTGGGGTTTCGGGGAGGAACACCGGTTGAGAAACTGTGCCTATAACTCTCTATTTGCGTATTTTCCTATTTTCAATCATTTCCAGTGACCCGTGTTCGATCTTAGATAAAAGTCAGGATGCTAATTTCAAAGCAGGGGGGGTGCGAGCGAGCGAACGACCTGAAGGATTATCGCAAAGTCGTGTCTCGTTTCTTTATCTCCACTCAATTTGGTTTTTGCCGTAGCACGCGAAGCTTCCTTGCAGCCGAAGGAGAGACAACAGAACGACAGAACTATGATTCTACATAAGTATGCTGAGAATACAATGGACTAAACATGTGATCAACGGGGAAGTTTTAGAGAAAATGGGAACTAAAAGTGAATTATACGTAAATTCAGAAAGAGAGAGTTGAGATTTCTGGAACACACGATTAAAAAAGAGATGCTTGGAGAATTTAACACTCACAGGATATATTGTAGGCAGTAGAGACAGTGGGAAACAGCTAGTAACCTACTTAACGAGTTTGTGTGAATGGACAGCAAAACAAGGACAAAATGGGGTGGTAGAGGATTTCTATGAACTACAAGAAACAAGAAGTCATGGAGAGCTATGATCGCCCACATCATCGTGTACTCGTCGGACTTCTCACTTTAAATTTGGTTTTGTGATATACTCTGTTAGAGTAGATATACGAATAAATATCTACACTTATCGATTCTTTTCCAGTTACAACTGTTTTCATGTTCCCAATTCACAATGGCAGTTTATATTCTGAAATTATGATAGAAATATATTTACACTGTTTTTTTAAAACTTAGTATTTTTTTATTTTGTTAATTTTATTCTAGACCATTCTACAACCACAAGGAACTTTCTCGTTACCCTTATCCGGGTTGTGAGTTGAATTTAGAAATCATTACCCTATAACTTCATTATTTTTAATACAGTAGACATCCATTAACTCAACATCAAGTTTATGTCAAGACTTAGCCCTGGTGACACTTCCAGCGGACACATTAATTCAATGTTTTCCCCCATTAATCAGTAATTTATTATTATTTATACATATTTACATGTTTCAGAATCTCGAAGACACATTATATTCTAAAATTCTGATTGTCTAAGAATCTGGTGGAAATATATTTGCTGCATTTTATTTTTTAATTTTAAGATATTTTTTATTTTGCTAATTTTATTCTAAACCATTCCATGAATCCCAAAAGAATCCTTCCGACCCTCATTTGGATTGGGAGTTAAATTTTGGAAGCATTGCCCTATAAATTCAACTGCTTTAATTCTGCTGACATCAACATCAAGTTTATGTCAAGGCTAAGCCCCGGGGGCATTTATAGCGGACACATTAATTCAGTTCTTTTTTATTTAGTTTTATTCAGTACATTTTATTGAATTTGAATTTGAATTTCATTTAGTAATCAGTGAATATCAACATTTCTTATATTGGTCGATGAAAAAGGCTTCAATCGGAACTGACTGGAATGCATAAAGAGTTTTCACTCATTTACCAATACTTTATTATTCATACCTATTTGTATGTTTCAGAGCATCGATGACAAGTTATATTCTAAAATTATGGTTGTCTAAAGTTATGGTGGAAATATATTAGCCCTCTTCTTTTTTTTTAATTTTAAGATATTTTCCTTATTTTGCTAATTTTATCCCAAGAGAATCCTTCCGACCCTCATTTGGATTGTGAGTTAAATTTTGGAAGCATTGCCTTATAACTTCAACTTCTTTAATTCTGCTGACATCCATTGACTAAACAGAAGATTTGTGTTAAGGTCATTACTCTGAAAACCTTTAGAGTAGAAACATAATTTCAATGTTTCTTTATTTAAATTTATCCAATAAATTCTATTGAATTTTAATTTATATAACCAATAAAACTTGACATTTCTTGTACTGATTGAAGAAAATGAAATGCACAACTTTATCGAATGCTGTCTGAGAAACATAAATATGGCGACTGATTTTCTCACCAAGAAATAGAAAACTTTTCATAAAGAAAGAAAAAAAACACTTCGTTTTGCAAACAAATTTCTATAATTAATGATTCTCAATCCTTTTACCCTTGTTGAACCATTGAAATAGTTTCCATGTCTCAGGGAACCACTGCATAAAAATTCCATAAAAAAACACTATGTAGATATCGCTAAATATATTTCCTATGATTATTGTAATTTTAAATGATGTAAGACGTTGACGCCTTCATTTAGGATTTTCCAACAATATTGCTGTACATGTAGAGTAAAATTACGAATAGAAAATGAAAGAGAAATTATCCCGACATGCATTAGCTGATTTATCATAGTTTTGATCGAAACCCTTAGCGCCATATTGCGGGACCCTATGGGTCCCGAGAACACTTGTTCAGAAATAACTCTCACCTTTCATAGTTTCCTATTTCCAATTATTTACATTGAGTACCCAATCATGTCTTGTGAGTATCAAATTTTCCAAACTCTCTTTCCTCATTAAATGCCCTAGAAATTTCAATTAACGCTCCCTGGTGTTAAGTATAAGTTTCCTTTTGTTTCCATTTTCTCCAAAAAATTTGTCATTGCTCACATGTTCAGTCCAAGATATTCTCAGTATCCTTCTGTAGAGCCACATTTCTGTGTTTTCTTCATTTTTGAGGATGTTGTCCAGCTTTCACTGCCATATAGAAGGACTGATATTATATAATAGTTTGGCATTTCCTGATGTTAATTTTAGTGTTCAGTCCATGGTATTCTCAGCATCCTTCTGTAGAACCACATTTCTGTTGCCTCAAGTCTCTTCATCTGTGAAGAGGTTGTCTAGTATTCACTGCCATATTGGAGGACAGATATTATATAACAGTTTCAGTTTCTTAATACTCTGCTTAGTTTAGGGATGTCTTCTTTCGCCACCCCAACATTCGCCTTCGTCCAGCATTTGGGAAACACTGATATGTAAGTGGAACTTTAAAGCGCTTCTTAATATTGCAACAGATGTTGCCGAGAAAAATGTCGTCGAGACGCGGTCGTCGGGCTTGGACGCGTTTTTCTTGTGTCAACCGACATCAGCCTTGTCATGGGAATTTAGCGAGGAGCTTTATCGCTACTACCATGGAAAGTGCTCGGACGAACTACATTCCTTCGCTCCGCCAAGTCTAATCTTCACGGCTAGGAATCGCCATGACACTTACATAGTAGTGAACCACCCTAATTCCCTTTGTATTCCATCGGTGAGAAGTAAGTTCCACTCGAACAGCTTCTTCCTGCAAACCACTGCCCTATGGAACAGACTCCCAAGAGGATGTTTCCCCAATTACTACAATCTTAACCTGTTCAAGTCTAGAGTTAACCGTAATCTTCCCATCCTATCTATATAAACTACCCCTTAATGACCTCTAAGAAAAAAATGACCTCTAAGAAAAATGACCTCCAAGCAAAAAGGAATCGATGATTTTTTTTTGTGGAGGCCATTTTTGCTTGGTGGCATTTGAGTGCAGCTTTCGTAGTTGAATCTAGATCTCTCATTCCAATTTGCAATGCATTACACCACCGCAGATCTAAAAATTATTTTAATTTTAATTCTATTAATAAGTTTGTTTTCTTTTGTTTTTCAGCTAGTAAGTAAAAACTGGTGAATCGATGAGCCGAGTTCGAATTCCAGTCGAATCCATTACGTACTAATACCCTTGGGAAACGTATGAATCCTCTTCTTGCCCACCCTCCAGCTCTGGGTAAATAGCATGACAGACCGGGTTCTATGGCCTTGGATGGCAACTGATCTACCACAGAAAGAAATGACAACCTACTGCTTCAAAAAACCTACCTCGTTAGTCATGTATCGAAAGATACATGATCACCTAAGCGTGTATCACGCATGGCACATAACTGACTGAAGTAAAAATGATCTAGAAAGGTCTTACCGGTTTTTCTTCGTCTTGTCCCGAAACATAACCTTTGTTTTCATAGCTTTTCTGAAAAGCAAGAGAAAAATCATTTAAAAAAATGCTATACTTGCGCATGTAAAGATTTTACAAATAACTTATGTATTAAAGCCCAATTACGATAGGATGGGGGAAGCCCCTTCTATAGCCTATTCACTCGGGTATGCCTGCTTCAGTGATATTGTCCAGAACCTTTAATTATGGAAGTATTCCTCTCTCTCCTGCTGTTCCTTGTCGCCTTAAGATGTAGACCTATCGTTTATCGACGTCGGAGATGCGCAGTTTTTGTCGAGTTTTTTATGTGTCCCCACATAAAAAAGACCTTGTGTCACATCCTGCCTTAGTGGGAAGGTCAGGTAAATAAAATTTACGACCTTTTGACTGCAATCAAAGCAGTTATCACTGATATTGAACACTTTAATCCAGAAACACTTTAATCCTTAAAACAATAGTTCTTGTCTGATGTATGTATGCTCGAGCGTATGGCTGTGTATCTACGCCTGGCCTCGGATTCTTTTTATGGGTGCGTTTGCGTGAACTAAAATGCGTACACCTGTAACATTATAATATTTATGAACTCTCAAAGCAAAACAACAGCTTCTATTTCGGGCATTTCATTCAAATGAAAGTTAGTGACACTTTCTCTCATGACTTCTTTCTCTCTTTATGCCTTTTTCTCCTCTCCCCCTCCCATATCAATATATAACTTCCGTTAAGTTAACCGATTTAATGTATCAATGTCTTGACTTACTCAAACAATATTAAATTTGAAAGAATAGAAATTTTACATCTAACTCAATCATGTCTCTCTCCCCCTCTCTTCCTCACTTCGTTAGTTTACATATACTTAGTACTGCCCGTCAAAAATGTGTAAATTTCTTTTCATTTTTCGTTTAAACCTTTGGAAATAAAGTCTAATGATCCGCTGTCTTTTAAAAGGGCTATGGTGAAATAATTTAATACATGGAACCTTAAAGTGATCTGTTTTTATTTTTATTTAAGTTATTAGCTGTGATTTACATTGAGCTCTTTGGATTTTATCCTCCTTGGGTCTACCCATACGGATTACCTAGTTTTTCGGAAACTAAATAAATATATATATATATATATATATATATATATACAAACATACCTATCTAAACTTATGAATACACCTATACACACACACACATATATATATATATATATTTTACATATGCGCCTACAATACATGTATACATATATATGTATACATACATCTCTATACAAATGCATATACATATACACATATACATATACACATGTTCAATATTCTCCTTGAGAAAATTGTAGCTAAAAAGAATATTGAACAGAAAAAGATATATATAGGAATATCGGCGGGAAATTGGAAGCAGAGGTTTTATAACCATCGCCAGTCCTTCACAAATAGATCTAAAAAAAAAACCAACAGCACTGCCAAAATATTATTGGGATTTGTTGGAAAGCGGCTTAACCCCACAAGTAAAATGGAAAATCATCTCGAGAGCCAGAACTCCAATAAATTTCAGAGATAGATGCGACTTGTGTATAAAAGAGAAGATCCTAATGATAAAACATAAAGATCCGTATATATTACTGAACCAACATAACGAGTTAATTTTTAAATGTAGACCTAAAAACCACCGCAATCTAACTAAATATATTTAGAAATAACTATATATCAAGGGAAAATATTATGGTATTTTTGGTTTTGGAAATGCTTGTATGCACACATGTATGCGGACACATAATTGTGTGTATACAAATATGTAGATGAACTTGAACATTGATATGTGGTTTTATGTATATATATATATATATATATATATATATATATATATATATATATATATATATATATATATATATACATGCATTTGTATAGAGGTGTATGTATGCATATATATGTATATCTGTATTGTAGGCGCATATGTAAAATATATATATGTGTGTGTGTGTGTGTGTGTGTGTGTGTGTGTGTAGGTGTATTCATAATTTTTGTTAGGTATGTTTGTATGTATAGATATGTGTGTGTGTATATATATATATATATATATATATATATATATATCGTGTCATGTATATAGGATTGCATGTGGTCTCTCTATGTATATATGTGTATATGTAAATTCGTATATGTAATATGTGTGAATATATGTAAAATATAGTAATATAAATTTCATATGCAGGTATGGGTATTTATGGGTATAGATCTGTTCATATATATATATATATATATATATATATATATATATATATATATATAGTATTCCAAGGGAAGGACATAAAGTTCTTTTATTAACGTTTTATCTTATTTTCTCTTTTAATATTCTCTAATATAATTGTGAGATTGGAATTTTTTATCATTTGGAGGTAATTTCACTTTAAATTGATAATTTAATTTAATTTAAATATGTTACTCTTTAACTATCAATATTGATAGTAAAATATTAAAATTAGAAATATTTGTTTTGATGTTTAAACACTTAAGTCATCACCTAAGGTTAAACATTAACTGTGAAATTTAAGGAAAAATTTAAATAGATATAAATATAAATATGTGTAAATATTTGAAAATATATGTGTAAGTATTGATATATGAATATACATAGGTACCTGTGTATATCGATACACGTTACTTCCCCCTTCTTTCTTTCTTTTTTTTCTTTTTCTTCTTTTCTCTCTTCTCCCCCTTCCCTTTCAATATATCAACTCCGTTAAGTTATCCGATTAAATAGGTCAATGTCTGATCCCAACCCACCTAATACTAAGTATGATAGATAGAAATATTAAAATAAACCATCTCGATCATGTCTCTCACACTACCCGTCAAAAGTGTGAATTTTCATTTCA
Organism: Acanthosepion esculentum; assembly: GCA_964036315.1. Lineage (NCBI taxonomy): Eukaryota > Metazoa > Mollusca > Cephalopoda > Sepiida > Sepiidae > Acanthosepion > Acanthosepion esculentum. The sequence goes on from OZ038510.1 coordinate 20,210,423, forward strand.
TTTTTCGTTTCACCTTTTGGAAGTGATGTCTGATGATCCAGCGTCCTTTAAAAGGAATATTGTGAAATAAATTATTACATGGTGCCTTAAAGTGGTCTGTTTTTCTTTAAAAAGATATATATATATATATATATATATATATATATATATATATTAAGTCGAAATACCAAAGGATATTTTTATGCAAAAAAGAAATATATATATATATATATATATATATATATATATATATATATATATATATATATATATATATATATATCTTTTTAAAGAAAAACAGACCACTTTAAGGCTCCATGTAATAATTTATTTCACCATATCCCTTTTAAAGGGATATGGTGATATATATATATATATATATATATATATATATATATATATATATATATATATATAAATCCGACAGATTTAATTTACTTTTTTAAATGGATACTCATATACCGGCCTGAATATTCGAGAAATCTTCTTAGAAAAATATGTGCCCTTCGGCAGGATTTGAACGTGCGTCCTCTAGGGGAAAGCTTCATTAATTCTGACGTACTTTAGAGCAAATTGTCTCTTTTTACGTAAGGTTACAAAACAGAGTAGATATATATATTTGGAGAATCGGGAGGATGTGTGTTTAAAACTACTATTCAGACCCTGCCAATTAATGTCTTATTCTTATTGCATTTTTATTTTATGAATCAGAGTAAAAAGATTTTCTGTACAGTACCATTTGACCAAAGACATTTGATTATTTAAATTCTCCGAGGACTTTTGCTTATCATTAATATAAACATTAAGCGCTACAAAAAAGTATTTTTTAAATTTTATAGAATTAAATAAATCTGGTTTAACAAATGCAAAAAAAATAAAATAAAATAAAATAATATGAATTTCTAAAATAGAAACATTTCAAAAATAATTTCATTCATTTGTGAATAAGTCCTGAAAATTTCCTTAAAATTCGACAATTATCCGATTTTTGCAAGAATTTCGAAATCATTATATTTGTCGTCACATAAAGTCACTCAAATTTCCCATACAAAGTTGAGGCTCCATGTTGACGCTATAGAAATAAGATTTTTAAGCAAAATTTCCAGGGTTATAAAAAGAAGAATTTTTGCATAAAAATATCCTTTGGTATTTCGACTTAATAATAACAAAGATTTTGACGATAAACCTTTGTTTTTATTAAGGCTTTTGGCATTTTCCCTCTTATATGTTCATTTCTTAATGAATCCTAAATAAATATCCTAGTTTAAATAAGCGTTAAAACAACTCGCTTGGACAACTGATGATGATTTCTTTTTACTTGATGCAAGGTTTTGCGCAGTAACCCTGCCTTGAAGTTCATTGTTCGTTCTTGAATTACATCTTTTAAATATTTGTCCCTGTTACCTATCAACAACACTAGAAAAATGTCTTTGTTCTTTGGAGAGTTATAGCAATTTGAAGGAAGTTGATAGGTAACCTTTGACTCGGGGGAGAGGAGTAACAGTTGACAAAAATACAAGCATCAGGCGAGTCCGAAAGCAGCTCATTATTTTATATGTGGGTCAAATAATATACAAAACTAGACAGAAGAAAAGCCACTTCAATAACGGAGCACACACGGAAAAATATCTGTTCTCACACACAGGGCATATACGCACACGGCGCATACATACAGACACAGCACATACATACACACACAGCACATGCGCAATAAGAACAGATGTTTAAACGTTAAATCAAATACAAACGCTATAAAATAATTTTGATTGATTCGTTTTCTACGGCTTATCAACCCTTTGTGGGTTATTTAAAACCCGAAAATATTTTTATATTCTAAGAAATTTTAGATAATAATTAGTGATACAAGTCTTACAAATTAACCCACAGCCGAGGGCGGGGAGAAGAGGTGGTTACATACCAAATCAGAGTTTGATAAATAAGAAATTATAATGTGATATAAAGTGGGGGATCAATTCTATATTACAACCAATATGTAAACTGATCCCTCACTTTGTTGCCACGGTAGTTTTTATATATTTGTATTCCAGAGAATATAAATAAATCTAAAAGACATGCCTGTGTAGTTAACCAGTATTTTATTGGTTAATTGATTTGCTTTCTAAGGCTTATCAACCCTTTGCAGGTTATTTAAAACCAGAAAATATTTTAGACTGTAATTTATTTTAAAGATAAGGATTTGGTGATACAAGTCTTACTAATTAACCCATAACTAGGGGCGAAGAGGTAAATTAGTACGTTCCCCAAGGGTATTTGCACGTAAGTGAATACAAAGAACTCAGTGGGAATTGGAAATTTAACAATTCCCAGCCAGTATCCATTATACCACCCGCAGATCGAAGCTTCCAGCACCTAATATTCCCAAACAGTTACCCATCAACGTACAGACCAGGGTCGACGTTGCTTAACTTCGGTAATTCAACATGTTATATGGCCGTAAGCCTGTTATACAAAAGAAACTGACCCGCCGTTTGTACTGTGGTACATAAAGAGGGGGGCAGTTTTCTATTGTTATTAAGTAGTAAACTGATCCCTCTCTAATAATCGGAAAACATATACACCATCATTTTGATGGTATAGATTAAATCGATATAATATAAAGACCTGATTGACATAATGGTAATGGCAATATTAGTCGTTCCCTTATAAGGAAACATTCGGCATTCATTGACCGAGCAGTCAGTACTGATGTCAGATGGAATTTATAAAATCTTTCTCTTGAAAAATTTCTCAGGAAAATAAGTTTTACAAGTCCAGTAACTGTTTCCTTCCTAATCTTTTGTTTGAAGTAGTGTGGAACGTCAACATCTTGATTATGTCATTATTTTCTCTTCGAGTTACATGTGCTATCCATTTTAGTTATTGCTACTGTTGAAAGTCCTCAAATGATCGGGCATTTGTTATTTGGCACAGTTCTTTGTGATTATGTAGGCCCAATCCACAAGATTCGTAAAAGAATGGTCTTCGCCAAGACCCATAGGTTTCACTCGCTCAAAGCAATTTTTAATCATTGATCTTTAGAAAGCGGTTGTATACAGTTGACAGTTTAGACATTTCTCAACTGGTTTGGCGCCAAACATGACATTTTTATGTAAGTCTCGATCTGATAAGGCTATTTAAGAATATAACTCGAATTTTAAGGTTAATGTTTTGGTTTTTTAGTAACTTGCAGCATTAGGTGAAACTACTTCTGGCACAACATATTCTATGTTCAATTGCCTTTTCTCCTATACTAAATTTGTTATAAATGGTCCATACAAAGAAGTGTTTAGTACTTACTAATTCCATTTTCTAAGTCTCTTTCTGATACTTCAACCAATGATTTGCTTGATTTTATTTAGCAGCTTATCAACTTCTATGGCTTATTTAATTTAAATATATTTAACACAATTCTATGCCTTCAATTACAGATAAAATGTATTATTGGTAATTGTTGTGGTGTCCTCCCTCTAAAGAGTCTATGTTGGACTCTTCCGCCTACTATAAGATTAGTAGGAGAGAAGGCCTTGGGGAACAGTCGCATAGATTGTTCATTACTGTCGAACTCTTTGCCTTGAGCAAAGAGGAACCCGGACGAGGTTTTGCCGAAGGGCAAAGTTTCGTCCGGGGAGGTAGACAAATCCTGAACCCGTTTATGCGGGTTCTAAGGGAATATTTTGGACGAGCCTACGGGCTCGGAGGACCCACGGTAAACTCATCTTTGTGTCGCATACATCCCCCCTGTGTGTGTTGGGGGAGGGGCTGTTAAATATTAACAGTCGAACAGATCTGTACGGACTGTGCTGTTTAACTCTCTGCCTTTGGACAGAGAGGAACCCGGACGAGGCTGTGCAGAAGGGCAGAGTATCGTTCGTTTATGCGGGTTCTACGGGGATTTTTTGACCGAGCCTACGGGCTCGGATGATCCACGTTAAACACGGCCTTGTGCAACATTTACCCTCTGGGGGGTGGGGGCTACTAAATATTAACAGTCGAATAGATTGAACGCTGGTCAACCGACACACACTTACTATTCGTGTAATATTCTTCTGTTGTACTTACTGTTTAATATATGATATATCTGCAACACTTGTTTTATTATTTCTTTAACCATTTATTTGGTTACAACAACCTTTGTTATTTGCCTTGTCCGTCCGTCTCTTCCGCTTAGTGAAACTGTCTATATCACTTTTCAGGTCCGCATAAGGGATCCTAAAACTATTATCAAAGGTTTCATTTCGGGCAGCCTTTGCAGTCGAGTCTGTCTGGTCAATGCTTTTAATTCCTTTTGGCTTCGGTTCCAGCATAGCAATATTTCTTTGTATAATGAATCCAACCTGCATAGCAATTTCACCTTCACTGGCTTGTCAAGCTTTTTACTTAATTATTTTCAATGTTGTTATAACTGATGTCGAATCAGAAAAATACTGCATATACTTAGTTAGATGAAGTCGAGTGCCAAGTCTATTGCACAAATCTCTTCAATGAAAATTAAAGTTTCTTTTGGCAGATGTTTCTTTTTTTTAATTTTCTTCTTATACACTCATTTTCATTTTTGTATTTTGATCCATTCGTGAATATGGGTGAGTGCATGGGATAAATGATTTGTTTTTTTCTTTTGTTTTTGTTTTTTCTTCTAATTCCTTTTGGGATAAAAGTGGACGCGTTCTTGTTTTATGATATTTACAGAGTTTTAGATTTATTTCCAGTATTCTTTTGGTCCAAGGTGGATGCCTCGATCAAGTAACTAAATGGATATTCTGGTTTTAGTCATAATATTTGTGTCAATTACAGACACACGGCCATAGAATAAATCCTGTTTGGAATAACTGGACAGAAATTTATACAAAAATAACAGTAACTTGTTGTTCATTGCTTGGAAAGTAAAAATAAAAAGGAAACGAAGAATCAGATTGATAATAAGTAAAGATCATTTAAAAGATCATTTTGAAAATAAAATGAAACCTGTTTTTGTATATACATATTTTTAAACTTACGAATTCATTTTTTGAAACTGCCTTCACGCCTTCAAAATGAAACTTTTTATTTTTGCCTTTTATTTTTATTTATCCTACAAAATCCAGAATTTATATCGAAAACAATATATCCCCTCCACTTATCACTCTTGCCGAACTCAGATGGTATTTCTATGGTATCTATTGATAGTTCATTCCAATCGTCTGTCAATCAGGAACCGCCTAACTTACTTACCACCTAAAACTGAATCTCTGTTGAGTGGTATGCCTATAACCCCTTCTAAGGTTTCTGCTATCATCTTTAACTTGGATCCCCACAAAGCATGTGAACCCGATAGTATCCTTGTAATAGTCATTAAGAAGTGAACTCCCGAACTGACTTCTGTTCTCTCTAAACTGTATAATGTGCCTCGTCGCCTCTTCCTTTCCTGTCTGCAATGACCAAACATTATTCCAGCCTCTTTGTCAGTAGATTGAATATTAGCGTTCCACTTGGGGTCAAGGATGAACTTTAGCCACCGTAGATGTGCAAAGCATAGAGCCTCGTTGTGAACGTAACCGTTCATCGTGACTGGAAGAAAATCCGTTTCTGATCGGTGTTGATAAAATTATACGTGTTTTATTGTTGCAATACTGAAAGTTAAATGCCGGTTACTTCACTATTGAGATGAATGTTCATCTTATAGAGCCACTACACCCACAGCCATTTAGTATGACATACAAAACCTTGCCTGGGGTGTTAAATTTTCAAGGTCGTTAAGAAACACGCAATGGCTAAATATTCGGTTCATTTCTGTTTTGTTTTTTTAATATCGTGAAAAAGTAAAAAAAAAAAAAATTTTATTGAAATATATGTACGACATTGAGAGTTTAATGGATAATGTACAACTTTTCCAGAATAAATTACATTCCTCCTCGGTCTTTTGTAGAAGTTTATTTCTTGTTTCCTGTTTAGAATTGGGTTTCCGGTTCCTTCTAAAGTCTTCTCATTCCTTTTCACTTCCTTGTGTCTTAATAGCATTATCCCCTTGCGTGGGGTAAATTAATTAAAAAAAAACCATAGAGATGGCTGTATTACGGGATCGTATGATACTCAAGTTGTGTTATACACAAGAAATACGGGAGCCATCTCTCCATATCCAGCCTACCACACAGTCAGAGCCACGCCTCCATCCCATCCTGCCGCACAGACTGAACTACTTCGCCTGGTGCAAAAGATATAAGCGACTAATCATCGCATTCTATGAAAGAGATGTCTATCTATTTGTCTCAGTCTATTCACAGCAATCTATCTTCATAAACACATCAATATGCACTTTTCTCCTTTTATCTTTTTCCTTGTCAATGTATTTAATTCAGTGAAGAATATTAATCGCAGGGGTCGAACATTATGCAATGAACATTTCAGATCGAAATTCAATGTATTCAACATTTACGGCTATATAGTTGCTTATATATATATATATATATATATATATATATATATATATATATATATATATATAAGCAACAAAACAGAGATGATTATTACTCCGATGACCAATATATATATAAATTACTTATATATATATATATATATATATATTATAATATTTTTTTAAAAATTTGATTACTTCGCTACATAAGAGTTCTCATGTTTCAAAAACGAGAGCCGAAACCCTCAATATAATTATTGAAATTAAGTTGAATTAAGGTATCGAGTCCCGTTTCATCCTCAAGCGAAAATTTAGGAATGAGCTATCTTGTGGTTTGCGCGTGTTTATAAGTATGGTCTCTTGCAACATTAATTACTATGGAAACGGCTGGGGGCGGACATATTGGTTGGGTGGTCGAAGAGTTAATATCTTATCAACAGACCAGTCACCTTCGGAAAGTTTATGTCAGGTTATGGTGGGGTCTCTATTTCAAATCTGATGCTGGCGGTACCGTCTACTTAGTTTAAAGCGAAAGATATCTTATGGCGCTCCTCAACTTATGTGAGTGATTACGCTTCCTCCCGTTTGAGAAGGTGAAGAAATTGTTCACCTGTATAATATGCTTTCCAGCCAACTTTAATCTGCTAAAATTTAAATGCAATGTCAATCGCTATCTACTATCCGCCTGATTACTCTTTCCGCTCATTATTAACGTTCTATTCCTATTTCTTCTACACCCAGTGACCCCTTGTGTCTTAGTGGCTTTACTGCCTTGCATGGGGTGATACCGATTTTTAAAAAAAGGGCATTCACTATAGTACATACCTCACACAGATTGGTGAAGTGGCGTCTTGACTGAAGAGATGACAGCTTGATATCACCTCTAGCTAGACTGGGCGGATTGTAATTAGTCAACATTTTTTTTCTAGTTCGGTCTCTAGATAACAAGTCACACATTCGTGTACTGATTGAATGAATGCGGTGTAAAGAGATTTTATCTTCTTTTTCTTTTTTTTTCTTTTTTTGAGATCTTCGAGATAAATAACGTAAAACAGAAATACCCAAATTTCTTTGTTCTTTTACGTGATTAAGGAAAATTCCATCTGGTTTGAAAGTGTAATCCTAATTGTTTCTGATCTCCACCATAACACACTTTCCCATAGTGAATTTTAGATGGCATAACGTACACCAAGTCGTTACTTGAAGTAACGAGCAGTCTCCTTTGTTATTGATGCAACGATATATTTAACCAAGGTATTTCCGCTCTAGTGAATTTAACGAATTTGGCTGGAATTCACGTCCCGTTGCTCATATATATATATATATATATATATATATATATATATATATATATGTTGATAATATTAGTGGTCAATATATATATATATATATATATATATATATATGTTGATAATATTAGTGGTCAATATATATATATATGTTGATAATATTAGTGGCCAATATATATATATATATATATATATATATATATATATATACATAAATTCCCAAGAGGATAGAATCCAGGTAGAACTCAATGTCCAGAACAGAGTAAGAATATAACATAAAAGGCTCAAACACTAATTCATTGAATTTGTAGGTCTGATGATTGGGATCGTGATTACGATCCCAATGTAATAAATTATAACTATGGAATATTAATGTTTGAGCCTTTTATATTATATATATATATATATATATATATATATATATATATATATATATATCACCAACACTTAGTGGTTTTCGACTAAAAACCATGTCTTTGATTACACCCATTCCCGCCAAAATCCATCCATTGGCGTAAAGTCAAGTGATATATATATATATATATATATATATATATATATATATATATATATATATATATATATATATATATATATATATATATATATATATATATATATATATATATATATATATATATATATATATATATATATATATGAAAAGCTGCTTCGTGGAACTGACTCCCAAGAGGATGCTTCTTCGAAAACCACACTCTTAGCCTGTTCAAGTTTTTTTTTAAGCTTATCATCCCAAGCAAGGCTGGAGGCCACTATCACGCATGGGGTTATAGAAGGGTTGGAAGAAGAGCAGATAGGAGTGGTAAAGGAGAGGATGTGGAGAAAGAGAAAGACAGTGGGTCGATCAAGGCAAGGGGGTTACAGAAGATTTGGAGCGAGAGCAGATAGGAATGAAAGATCAAAGGATGTGGAGAAGGGAAGTAGATAGATCAAGGCAACTGGAGATGTCGATTGACGCTACACTTAAACCGTTGGAGATTGTATTTGTCAGGGAAACAGTAATAGGGAAGGGAGTTCCATAGGCAAGATGTGCGAGACATGAAGCTATTAGAGTAAAAGAGACGTCTACACCTAATAGTTTCAACGGTGTAGGGGTGAGAACCGGATGCCAGCCTCGTAGGACGTTTAAATTCGGAGCAATTACCGTGAAAGTACTTGTAAAAAAGGCAGAGCGAGGCAACATCGCCTCTGTGAGAGAGCGACTGCAGACGAGATGACAGACCAGGGCCAATCACATTGCATATCCGTCTCTGGATCTTATCAAGAACCCTGAGGCAAACAGCAGGGGCCCAGATCATATATGGCAGCAATACTCCCTGTAAGGGCGAATGGTCGATTTATAGACTTGGAGGATCGATTCCGGGGAGAAAAATTGCCTTCACGTATCTCCATATATTGTGCCTCTTTGTAAACCTCTACTTCGGGTGGCTCTTGGGCCTTGCACAGGATGAACATCATTGCTGAGAATGTCACGGACGGAGAATGTGAGCAACGAAGAAGTTTTAAGTAAAATGAAATCCAAATAAACACAATTCTAATGTTGGAATAGGGAAAGATGTCTTCCAATAGCTAAACAACGGCTTATCCTTCACACAAGAGGCGTAAAATAATCTGTGAAAGTTGTGTCTCACTTAAACGGGGTAAAATAATTTTAAATATGTGTTTTCATTATACATGCCACCGTAACCAATAGCACCCTGGCCATTGGGTATTCAGCAGCATTTTATTTTTTATATATATATATATATATATTAAGCGTTTCACCACAAGCAAGGGGGAAGCTACTAGCACGCAAGGGGTTACAGAGAGTTGGAGCGAGAGCAAATAGGAGTGATAGAGGAAAGGATGAAGAGAAGGATAGGGGATAGATCAAGGAATCTGGAGACGTCGATTGACATTACATCTTCCTTTCTTCTTTCTTTCTTTCTTTTACTAGCCTTTCTTTCTTTTTTCTTCCTATCAATTTTAAGTTGTTTAATTCTTTCTTTAATCTTTTTTTTTTCTTTAAGCGTTTCCCCCCGAGCAAGGCGGGAAGCCACTAGCACGCAAGGGGTTACAGAGAGTTGGAGCGAGAATAAATAGGAGTGATAGAGGAAAGGATGAAGAGAAGGATAGGGGATAGATCAAGGAATCTGGAGACGTCGATTGACATTACATTTGAATAGTTGGAGATTATAGCTATCAGGGAAAAAGGAAAAGTTGAGGGAGTTCCACAGGCGAGAGGTGCGAGACATGAAGCTATTGGAGTAGAAGAGATGGCTACATTTAACAGTTTCGACAGTGAAAGGGTGTGAGCGAGATGCCAGCCTAGTAGAACGCTTAAATTCATGAAGTTTGGGAACCAGCGAAAGCAGCTCCTCGGAGCAATTACCATGAAAGTATTTGTAAATGTATACGAGATTCCAGATCAGGGCCAATTACGTGGCATATCCGTCTCTGGATCTTATCAAGAACCTTGAGACAAACAGAAGTGGCACCGGACCATATATGGCAGCAATACTCCATGCAAGGGTGAATGGTTGATTTGTAGATTTGAAGGATCGTCAGACATTCTAATGGGGGGCAGAGATGCTGCCCATTCCATCATAAAGAATAAAATCTGATTAAAACATGACTTATTATAATTATTTTTATTTTGACTAATGCCCTTAGGGAAAAACACATGCCCATATTCTTTTTCAACAAACATATTTTTCTCATGAAAAAGTATTTTTTGTGTGTCTAACTCTGTTTTTGAGATAGTCTACAATATTTGACTCAACTACTGCATGAATTGGCTAATTACGTTGATAAGTCATTGAAATTAAAATAAAAGAATTATGAGTTTCAGGGTACAAGGGTTTCATGCAGCCCCCGAATTTATGATACCCCCCGAATTTATGACCCCCCCCCCAATTTATGATAAGCCCTACGACAATTCTACTACATCTCAATTTTTATAACACATTCAACATTATGTATAAAAAATAGTGAATTTTATAAAATGTTTTTTCGAGACTTAACCTGAGAAAAACAAATTCACGGATTTGGATTTAAAAAAAAAAAAAAGACCCGTGAATGACGTTAAAATCCGATAAAAATAGAAACTGACAAAATAAATATGAAGGACATGAAGGAAAACTAGATGCCCGCTCGTCGGCACAGCAACACCACACGAATGCGATAACTCCAAAAATATTACAGACAAGTTTTCCAAATAAAAAGACCTAAAGTATGGAGACCGGAATAAAACTAGTGGTCACAGGAGCACTAGGATCGATAGAGAAGGGCTCAGAAAAGCGAATAAACTGTTTACAAGCATGTAGCAAGAATACCACAGGAGAAAAAAATGGAACTCTGTTTGTCTGCCCTACCCCGGCTACCAGGGCCGGTGCAAGGGTCTCGTGGGTCTTCCCAATCCATGATACCCTCCCCCGTATTTATGATACGGAGACACCACTCTACTACATCTCGATTTTCATAAGGTCGTATTCATATAAAATACAAATTTTATAGTAAACTAATTATATACAATAATGGATCATATGCATTTTGGGTGAACAATTCAACTAGAAGAAATTCTTTAGATTTCATAATTAATAATCTTAATCTTAGAATTAATCTCTTAATCTAGAAATTTCCATGACAGCTAAACGGGTTGAACGGAAGAAAGATAAACCAGTAAATCCATCATGTATCTTTCGATGCAGATTTTTTTCCGCAGTAGGTTACCATTTCTTTCTGCAGAAGACTGGTTGCCCAAAGAAAATTTGTCCTGCTATTCAACCAATAGCAGAGGAAAAATTCATACATTTCCAGGGGCATCTCTGCGAAAATGAATCTAACGAACTCAAACTGAAATTCGAACTCGGCTCTCCGAGTTGTCACTTCAAGTTGATATCCATTACGCCGTGGTTATTAAGGAATGTATGTGTTTATTTATGTCGATAAGGATCTAAATTATTTATTTATACTAGTTTTATTTATGCTATTATACACGATTTAATTTTATGCTACTTAAAATGAATGAAGTCACAGCAAAAGAAAAAAAAAGGTCAATCATTATGAGAACAAATCATCCAGTAACATTCAAACAGGCGGTCACTTGTTCAGCAGCTCAGAACATTTTGAAATGCCCTATTCAGTAACAGGTTCTTAAAAGCAAAATAAACTGTCGCATTCAACAACTGTAGAAAGTGTTTTTTCTTGCCACTCCTCTTCTCTTCTCATATTATGTGACAAACATGTCTTCTTCTTTATGTTCCAAATCACCTCAGGGCGTAGGCGATCATAGCTCTCCACAACCTCCTGCTCCTTCTAGCTCTTAATAAATTTTGTCTTTCTCTTATTTCCTCTAAACCCTGTTCCGCCATCCATTTACTGAAGCTTCTTCTTCTTCTTCTTTATTCTTCTTCATTTTTCTTCTTCTTCATTCTTCTTCTTCTTCTTCATCATCCTTCTTCATACTTCTTCTTTTTCTTCATTCTTCTTCTTCTTCTTCTTCATCCTTCTTCTTTTTCTTCATTCTTCTTCTTATTCATTCTTCTTCTTCTTCTTCATTCTTCTTCTTCATTCTTCTTCTTCATCCTTCTTCATACTTCTTCTTTTTCTTCATTCTTCTTCTTCTTCTTCTTCATCCTTCTTCATACTTCTTCTTTTTCTTCATTCTTCTTCTTCTTCTTCTTCATTCTTCTTCTTCATCCTTCTTCTTCATCCTTCTTCTTCATTCTTCTTCTTCATTCTTCTTCTTCATCCTTCTTCATACTTCTTCTTTTTCTTCATTCTTCTTCTTCTTCTTCTTCTTCATCCTTCTTCATACTTCTTCTTTTTCTTCATTCTTCTTCTTCTTCTTCTTCATCCTTCTTCATACTTCTTCTTTTTCTTCATTCTTCTTCTTCTTCTTCTTCTTCATCCTTCTTCATACTTCTTCTTTTTCTTCATTCTTCTTCTTCTTCTTCTTCTTCTTCATCCTTCTTCATACTTCTTCTTTTTCTTCATTCTTCTTCTTATTCATTCTTCTTCTTCTTCATTCTTCTTCTTCTTCTTCTTCTTCTTCATCCTTCTTCATACTTCTTCTTTTTCTTCATTCTTCTTCTTATTCATTCTTCTTCTTCTTCATTCTTCTTCTTCTTCTTCTTCTTCTTCATCCTTCTTCATACTTCTTCTTTTTCTTCATTCTTCTTCTTCTTCTTCTTCATCCTTCTTCATACTTCTTCTTTTTCTTCATTCTTCTTCTTATTCATTCTTCTTCTTCTTCATTCTTCTTCTTCTTCTTCTTCATCCTTCTTCATACTTCTTCTTTTGCTTCATTCTTCTTCTTCTTCTTCTTCATCCTTCTTCATACTTCTTCTTTTTCTTCATTCTTCTTCTTCTTCTTCATCCTTCTTTATACTTCTTCTTTTTCTTCATTCTTCTTCTTATTCATTCTTCTTCTTCTTCATTCTTCTTCTTCATTCTTCTTCATCCTTCTTCATACTTCTTCTTTTTCTTCATTCTTCTTCTTCTTCTTCATCCTTCTTCATACTTCTTCTTTTTCTTCATTCTTCTTCTTCTTCTTCATCCTTCTTTATACTTCTTCTTTTTCTTCATTCTTCTTCTTCTTCTTCATCCTTCTTTATACTTCTTCTTTTTCTTCATTCTTCTTCTTATTCATTCTTCTTCTTCTTCATTCTTCTTCTTCATTCTTCTTCATCCTTCTTCATACTTCTTCTTTTTCTTCATTCTTCTTCTTCTTCTTCATCCTTCTTCATACTTCTTCTTTTTCTTCATTCTTCTTCTTCTTCTTCTTAATCCTTCTTCATACTTCTTCTTTTTCTTCATTCTTCTCCTTCTTCTTCTTATTCATTCTTCTTCTTCTTCTTCATTCTTCTTCTTCATTCTTCTTCATACTTCTTCTTTTTCTTCATTCTTCTTCTTCTTCTTCATCCTTCTTTATACTTCTTCTTTTTCTTCATTCTTCTTCTTATTCATTCTTCTTCTTCTTCATTCTTCTTCTTCATTCTTCTTCATCCTTCTTCATACTTCTTCTTTTTCTTCATTCTTCTTCTTCTTCTTCATCCTTCTTCATACTTCTTCTTTTTCTTCATTCTTCTTCTTCTTCTTCATCCTTCTTTATACTTCTTCTTTTTCTTCATTCTTCTTCTTATTCATTCTTCTTCTTCTTCATTCTTCTTCTTCATTCTTCTTCATCCTTCTTCATACTTCTTCTTTTTCTTCATTCTTCTTCTTCTTCTTCATCCTTCTTCATACTTCTTCTTTTTCTTCATTCTTCTTCTTCTTCTTCTTAATCCTTCTTCATACTTCTTCTTTTTCTTCATTCTTCTCCTTCTTCTTCTTATTCATTCTTCTTCTTCTTCTTCATTCTTCTTCTTCATTCTTCTTCTTCATCCTTCTTCATCCTTCTTCATACTTCTTTTTCTTCATTCTTCTTCTTCTTCTTCTTCTTTGGCGTGTCCATTCGGGACGTTCGCGATCATGGTTTTCCACAACTTCCTGTGGCTTTGTAGCTCTTCATAAATTTTGACTTCTTGTTATCTCTCTAAAATCCTATCCCATCATATTTTTACACAGACTCATCTTTTTTTTTATATGCCGTGTCTCTTCAGGACGTTAGCAATCATGGCTCTCCACAATTTCCTGCCTCTTGTAGCTCTTAATAAATGTTGTCTCTGTAATTTCTCCAAAACCTTGTTCTGCCATCCATTTACTGAATCTTATGAAGTATGTTAAGCGTTGTTTCCCTCCTGTTTCTCTTTTGCTCTCAATCTGTCCCGTGAGAATCAAATTTTCCAAGCACTCTTTCCGCTAACAATAAAAAGTGACAAGAAGAAAAAATTATTCTTAGACGACGCGTTTATCAAGTCAGCGTAGGATTTATTTTGCCGTTTATATGCATAGGCGAGGGGGTCATTGCATTGGTTTATCAAGCCTTTTAAATTTGAGAACGCTAATATATATATATATATATATATATATATATATATATATATATATATATATATATATATATATGATTGATTATAACGAATTCGACTGGAATTCGAACAATACCACTACCCTTTACAACACCGCACACATCTATATATACACGCACATACATATATATATATATATATATATATATATATATATATATATATATATATATATATATATTATGTAAGTTCTTTTCATATTGTCTGATAAGCTTAATAACATTATCATTAAACAATGAAAGAAAATCACAATATTGATACATATTTTTTAATCCAATCTAAGCTTTCGGCTTACATAAGCCATTATCAAAGATGACAATTACACAATCTTTCATTGTTTAATGATAATGTTATTAAGCTTATCAGACTATATGAAAAGAACTTACATAAAATATAAGGCAACACTTATCTATATTACTTAATGAAACATGTATGAATGAAAAAATGCTGCCTAAATACACACAATATATATATATATATATATATATATATATATATATATATATATATATATATATATATGTATGTATGTATTTTAACCAAGCTGTAAATA
Source organism: Acanthosepion esculentum (assembly GCA_964036315.1). Taxonomy (NCBI): domain Eukaryota; kingdom Metazoa; phylum Mollusca; class Cephalopoda; order Sepiida; family Sepiidae; genus Acanthosepion; species Acanthosepion esculentum. Next base: position 20,225,606 of record OZ038510.1, read on the forward strand.
ATGACGACATATTTTGTTAAGTCAGAAGACTTTATAATGTGTAAATTGTTACGTTTACCTTATACAATAGCGTCCAAAATTAAAGAGAAAAATTAAAACATCGATACATTATTTACATTATTCAGACTATTGTCCTCATCTTTGTCTTTTTAGTGGACACCCGTATTTGAGTAGACGTTCCGTTTATTTTAAACAGTATTTTGCTCACTATTTACATTATTCGGAGTATTGTCCTCATCTTTGTCGCCATATTTATTACAATGCTTCGGCCTTTCAGTATCTGTCTATATTTCTGAGATGAGGTATTATGTACACTATTTACATTATTTGGACTATTGTCCGCATCTTTGTCGCCATATTTATTACAACGCTTCGGCCGTTGTACGCTCCGGTCTTCTTCAGGTGGTTGGAATGTCGAACTGAACCCTTTATTTCGCTCACTCGGGTAGACTGTTCTAGTTCCACGTGCCATTTTTAATGGACGTCAGTTATCAATTATCTCCTGTTAATTTCCCTCTGAGAGTTCTCCAAGGACACATGGCCCAGTAGATAAAGGCGTTAGTTAGATCCAGTGACAGGACACAAAGAGTATGAGTTCAATACCCGGCTAAGGCAGTTTCATCATATATATATATATATATATATATATATATATATATATATATATATATATATATATATATATATATATATATATCCAAAAGAATAGAATTCAGGTAGAAGTCAATGTCCCAAACAGAGTAGGAATATAATATAAAAGGCTCGAACGCTAATATTCCATGGTTATAATTTATTACGTTGGAATCGTAATCACGATCCAATTCATCAGACCTACAAATTCTAAAAGAAATCGGACAATATAACTCCGGGTATCTCGGAGTTATATTTTCCGATTTCTTTTTGATGAATTGAATCGTGATTACGATTCCAATGTAATAAATTATAACCATGGAATATTAGCATTCGAGCCTTTATATATATATATATATATATATATATATATATATATATATATATATATATATATATATATATATATATATAAAGAAGTCCTTCACGTTCAAAATTGCCTTCTTTTTAAAAATTTATTATTGAATTTGACGCATCTCAAAGCTTTACACCGGTGTTTCCAGTGTTTCCCAATCAGTGTGTCCGAGCTTGTTAATGCACACTGAAAGGAAGCCACGTGCGTCGTAAGTTAACCGAAGAGTAATTTATAAATTATTTCCACATTTAAAAAATCTACGTGCACGATTCTTCTTACATATGTGATTTAGCTTAAATA
>OZ038510.1:20231890-20341890 GCA_964036315.1 Acanthosepion esculentum
TTCTTATTGTGGACGTTAACGGGAACAGGTTTTATGGCTTGGTGTGAGCGATCCGTTTAAAAATAGCTTCTTCTTCTTCTTCTTCTTCTTCTTCTTCTTCTTCTTCTTCTTCTTCTTCTTCTTCTTCTTCTTCTTCAAACCGTGCCCCCTTCCCTTGATCATGACTCTCCGCAACATCCATTTCTTCATAGTTCTTAGCAATGTTTGCCATTTTGTTATCTCTACTAAACATTTACACAAGCTCGTTAGACAGAGCTCATACGCTGCTTCTCTCGGCCCCTCCTGCCATTAATATATCCAAAGCCATTTTTCCACATGATCTGCCCAACAAATGTCAACTGTCTTTTCCTGGCGTTAAGTAAAAGTTGTTGGAGTTTAGTTCACATACTCGCTATTTTTTCTATCCAACCTTTTTTTACTTTCAAAACCGGCTCCCAGAGGCCTTGATTCATATTAGGCGGCCCCAAAGCTAAGATCAAAGTGTAGTATCTGTTCGCAGATTACTCACTGAATGATCGCCTATGGGGCCGGGATTCCTTCTCCGATACAGGCCGGCGGCAGGGATTCGTCCCTGCGCTGGTAGTATCGTGGCTACGTATGACCAGCTTGGACAAGCTATGACCAGCTAAGACCAGCCAAAGACCAGCTATGACTAGCTAAAGCCAAAGCACTGCGACCCGGGTGAAAACTCGGGTCCATTCCCCCTCCCTTCCCACGTTAAACTCCGACCTTGTGTCACAACCTGGCCCTGTGGGAGGTCAAGTGAATCTCGAGGCCTTGATTCTTATTAGAGATAAGAATATATTTTCTGACTAACGAGAGAGTTGGAAAATATAAAAAGGAATTCCACCACCATTATTCTTTCCATGGTGCCATAAAGTCTGGGGGAAACCTCACAGCTTGTTCACTCCAACCTATTTTCATTACTTTCAAAACTGACTCCCCGGGGCCCTGATTGTTATCAGAGATAAGAATATATTTTCTGGCCAATGAAGGGGTCAGGAAATTTGTTCAACAATTTTGGAGGGAAAAGTCCCCGATTCTTCGGAGCCTACCAAATCTCCATAAATTTGGAGAATCTTTGCCTATTTGGCAGTGAGACTTCATCCCGCCGTCTTTGAGGTCGACGATAGGAAGCACAAGTCAACTTCGGAACCACTTTCAACCAAAGAAGAACTACCTACTACTGTCGAGAACGAACGTCGGTCCGCAATTCAAGACCAATTCAAAGCTGTATCCCTTCACCTCTCCTTCTGACGTACCCACTGGATTTCTCTCATCGACCTACGAACTCACTCAACTGCAATACCAATAATTTTCCTACTCTACAAGAATTGTGTGTGTCTCTAAACCTTAACAAATTTCTACTCACTTAAAGAGCTTTTTAGACGCTCAGAGAAATATTTTAAGCAAGCCTTTTTTTTCTGTTATGAACATTTTCTCTTCCCTTAAACGACATTTTCTCTTTGCCCTTTCTTTCACTCTTAATTGTCTTTGTCCCTTTAGCCCTTTTTTCTGTATATGTAAATAAACAATTTCTTCTTTTATTGTTACACACCGAGCAGGAGTTTTTTCTTTATACGTCCGCGCCTAAAAGAAAGAGTGTGTCTGCTCTAATCTTGGTGTTTTTCACTCACGTTTTGTCGCAATTTTTTAACCTCAACTCTCGGATGCAGGAAAGCCGGGACAGATTTCCCAGCAAAGTGTCCTTTTTGTTTCTATTTTCTCCAAAACTTCATCGTTGTTCACGTGTTCGGTCCATGGTATTCTCAGCATCCTTCTGTAGAAGCACATTTCAATTAACTAAAGTCACTTCTTCATCTTTGAGGATATGGTCCAGCATTCACTGGCATTTGGAGGACGGATATTAAATAAGATTTCAGTACACATTTGTTTGATATTAACGAATTTTCCTGTTTCTTAATACTTAGATTAGCTTTCAGGAGGCATCTTTTCCTTTTTCAATAAATCTTCGGATTTCGGTGTCGTATTTTCCGTTGCCTCTTAAAACAATTCCCAGATATTTCAATTTTCGCATTTGGTTGATCGTATCTTGGACTGGTTCTTGTTTGACAACCATACATTCCGTCTTCTGAGAATTGATCAACCAAAAGTTGGAGAATTAATATTGAGACGCCAGTGATTCCGGTGAAAACGGAGAAAACAGATTCATTACGTGTATCGCGGCGAATAACAGTTATTACATTCAGCTATCATTATTTGTCAATTATTATGGTGGCATTAATTCATGATTCGGGGTGGATTATTATAGTTACCTTCGGTTAATGATTTTTATGGCTTATTATGGTTGCTTTAGTTAATATTTATGCGTTTTCAAAGTTTCTTTAGTTAGTGATTTATGTGGGTAATTATGGTTGCTTTAGTTGATGATTTTTATGGGTTATTATGGTTGCTTTAGTTAATAATTTTATGGGATATTATAGTTGATTTACTTAATGATTTTTATGGGTTATTATGGTTTCTTTAGTTAATGATTTTATGGGTTATTATGGTTGCTTTAGTTAATGACATTTATGGGTTATTATGGTTGCTTTAGTAAGTGATTTATGTGGGGTACTATGATTGCTTTAGTTAATGATTTTTATGGGTTATTATAGTTGCTTTAGTTAATGACTTTTATGGGTTTCTATAGTTTCTTTAGTTAGTCATTTATGTGTGTTATTATGGTTGTTTTAGTTAATGATTTTTATGGGTTATTATGGTTGTTTCATTAATGACTTTTATGGGTTATTATGGTTTCTTTAGTTTATGATTTTTATGGGTTATTATGGTTGCTTTAGGTAATAATTTTTATGGGTTATTTTGGTTGCTTCAGTTAATGAATTGTATGAGTTATTATAGTTTCTTTAGTTAATGATTTTTATGGTTTATTATGGTTGCTTTAGTTAATGATTTTATGTGTTATTATGGTTGCTATAGTTAATGATATTTATGGGTTATTATAGTTTATTTACTGGATTTTTATGTTTTATTATGATTGCTTTAGTTAATGATTTTGATGGGTTATTATCGTTTATTTCGTTAATGATTTTTATGGGTTATTATAGTTTCTTTATTTGATGATTTTTATACTTTATTATGGTTTCTTTAGTTGATGATTTTATGGGTTATTATGGTTACTTCAGTTAATGACATGTATGGGTTATTATAGTTGCTTTAGTTAATGATTTTTATTGGTTATTATAGTTGATGTATTTATTTGTTTTTATGGGTTATTATAGTTGCATTAGTTGATAATTTTTATGGGTTATTATGGTTGCTTCAGTTAATGAATTTTATGAGTTTTATGGATTCTTTTGTTAATGATTTTATGGGTTGTTATAGTTGCTTTATTTAATGATTTTTATGGGGTATTATAGTTTCTTTAATTGATGATTTATATGGGTTATTATGGTTTCTTTAGTTAATGATTTTTTATGGGTTATTACGGTTGCTTCAGTTAATGAATTGTATGAGTTATTACCGTTTCTTTTGTTAATGATATTTATGGGTAATTATAGTTGCTTTAGTTCATTATTTTGATGGGTTATTATAGTTTATTAAGCTAATGATTTTTATGTGTTATTATAGTTGCTTTATTTGATGATTTTTATGGGTTATTATGGTAGCTTTAGTTAATGATTTTGTATGGGTTATTATGGTTGCTTCAGTTAATGATGTTTATGGGTTATTATCGTTGCCTTAGTTAAGGATCTTTATGGGTTATTATGGTGGCTTTAGTTAATGATTTTTATGGATTAATCTGGTTTCTTTTGTTAATGAATTTTATGGGTTATGATGGTTGCTTTAGTTAATAATTTTTCATGGGTTATTATACTTGTTTTACTTAATGGTTCTGTCTGCGTTAAAATAATTGCATTAATTAAAAATTTTGTATTCTCTATAATGGTTATTTATAAAAATAAAAGAACAACTCACCACGTATCTTTAATTAATGCAACCATTATAACCCAGACAGAATCATGGTTGCTTTAATTAAAGTTTCCGTGTGTGTTGTAATGTTTTCATTAATTAAAGATTAAGTGTAGGTTTTAATGGTTGAATTAATTAATGATTCTTTGTGCGTTATAATATTTTTTTAATTAATAATTCAGTTTGTGTTAGGGAGAGGTTTAAATGGAGATAACCGAAGATTCTATATCAGAACATTGTCATTGATATCTCTCTCCTCTGATTTACAGAGCCTAGTTACTATATTCTTCATATGTGATATAATGCAAAAATATCACAACAGTAAAATTGGTAAGTAATTATTTATAACTCTTTTTACTGGGACTCATGCATACAATTACAAGTAATCCATAATAATATTTTAAATTCTGAAATCAGATTTTATAAACTTTTGTTGTTGTTTCTAGATCTTTGATTTTCTTTCAGTCATTCCGTCAACCTATCTTCTTCCGCCTCACCTGCTACCTTCTTCCGCCTCACCCGATATCTTCTTCCGCCTCACCTGCTATCTTCTTCCGCCTCACCTGCTATCCTTTACCGCCTCACCTGCTATCTTATTCCGCCTCACCTGCTATCCTCTTCCACCTCACCGTTTGGTCACCAATAACCTATGCAATGAAAAAATATCGCAGTTGTAGTGTACTTATATCTTATCCACAAATTTATTGTTCATATCTATATCAAACGCAACTTGAAATAAAAACTAAATGTAAAATTGTTTTCATTTGTTATAAAAAACAAAGATAATTTGTTGTTAAAAACACATAAACCATTTTATTATAACAATACAATGGTTTTATGTTTTGTTTTGCTCTTCTTCTTTTTTTTACAGTAAGGTTCCCCCTGTACAATGCCTGGGGTTCACTCGGGGTAGTGGGTTACGTTAAGGCGTAGTTTATATGGATAAGAGCGGAAAATAACGGTTAATTCTAGACTTGAACAGGTTAAGATTTTAGTGAACGAGGAAACATCCCCTTGGGATTTTGTTTCATAGGGCAGTGGTTCACTAAAAAGCTGTTTGAGTGGAACTTATTTCTCGCCGATGGAATACGGGGGGGGGGTGCTACTATGTAAGTAGCGTGGAGGGTCCTAGCCGTCAAGGTTAGATCTGGCAGTAAAATAAGGGACCTTGTTTAAATAAAATAACATTAATTTCGTTATTTTCTTTAAACCTCTAGACCAGGGCAGCCTTCTGGACAGAGCGGTCTGAGGTCGAGACAATTTATTATATTACATTTGATATTATGGCCCTCCCCCGTGTCATTGCATAGCTTTCTGGCCCGCTCTCTCCAAAAGGTTGCCGACACCTGTATTAATATATGCAAAGCGCATCACTTAATTGAGAACAAACCGGAGCATCAAACAAATAATAAAATTAAATGATGAAATCCAAGAACATTACGAGATACTAAAAACACCTTGCCCTGAATATAACGAAGCACAATATCATATTACCCTAAGTATACAGCTGGGTTTACTCAGGTACGACCTGGCTTCTTTGTCACGCTAATTTAGATTAAATTGGGAATTGGGCTGGAGACTTCAGGTTGTGAACCGCACTACATTTTCAGTCATTTTTAACGAAACTTATATATATGTCGCGGCCGCCATTAGCCGCTCCCTAGTATAACGACCTTGACCTTCACAACCCCTGATCTTGCTGATTTGGGTCAAGCAGCATGCGAGAAACTGGATGACGGGCCAATATTGTTGACTCTAAAACAGTACCTCGTGAGCATCAGATTGGGCAGCGCTTCTCAAACATCGAACGACATTGGGATTAATTTAATATTTACGGCTTTCTACTCCCTTTAGACAGGGAGTACTTAAACAAATCGTTTCACATATTGTTAGCCTCTTTTCCCGTCCAAATACACGCTTCTCGGCCTTTTGGCTAAGAAACTGTCGTTCGCAACGGGACCGGAACACGACACGTCTAGGGTATGATCGAAGAGGCGAGAATGAGCTTCTCTGCCTCATCTCAAGTCGTCATCACCAACAACGATGAACTTAATAAACTGAAACAGTACTGTTGTGGGAGGGTCCCTGTTTTGGTTCACCCCTTCCTATACAGAGCATTAAAATTAACTTTTCCTTGGGATGTCAGCGGCTTGTCCCAAGACGGTACCATCAAGACTGCGATGGGCACTAGCTCGATGGGTGAAGCTGTTGGCATTCTCACCCCGACTATGTTTCAGGGCGACGCCCAACCCTAAGGTAAGTGTCTCGCAATGGCTTTATGGTTAGCAACTTTGAATGGGCGAGGGCTGAGGTCGGAGTCTCGCAGAGCGAGGCTCGTGCGCGATCTTCAGCATCTCGGTGTGAATGTTTGTTGTCTACAGGAGACCCATCTTACTGCCAGCGACTATGAGGATATTCTGTCGAGGAGGTTTCACCTCTACTCAGCTTATTTTGATAGTCGCTCAAGAGGGGTTTCTTGGCTGTTCAGCAGGTCCCTGACGGCGTCGTGTTCTCTTGTGTTCGCGGATCCGGAGGGCAGACTTTGTGTCCTGGACGTTACCATAAAGGGAAAGTCTCTTCGTCTCATCGGGGTTTATGCGCCCAACGACCAGGCGGAGCGGGTGTCCTTTTTTCAGCGGGTCGAGCCGTTTTTAGATACGACTCGGCAGGTAGTTTTAGCGGGTGATTGGAACGCCGTCCTTGATCCCGAATTAGATCGTAGCGGGTTAAGATCGGGCTCTTACAACCCGGACGTGAAACCGTTTCGTGATTTTGTCGACGGGTCTGATCTCGTCGATAATTTTCGGAACGAACACCCCGTACAGTTAGTGTGGACTTGGACAAATAGGGGCGGCCCGGATTCGGTAGTTCGCACGAGCTACATCGACCGGGTTTTAGTTAGGAGAGTCGATGTAGGGCTCTTAGTGTCCCAAGTTTTCATTCGATAGTTTACTCGGATCATCGGCTCGTCCGGGTGCGGGTAAACTTAGATAAGCCTAAACCCAGAATGACTGGTTACTGGATAATCAACACGTCGTTGCTCGACGTGAAGGATTTCCGTGACCAGTTACTAACAACCATACAGCGGGAATTGACGGGGAGTGTGCTTGGGAATGGGTGGTGGGGACACCTTAAATCAGTCATCAGGTCGTTTGCAGCTGATTATAGTCGTCGGCTCAATAGAGATAGATTAACAGCGCAAACGGCAGCAGAGTCTAGATTAGAGGTTGCCATTCAGTCAGGAGATAGTGGGCAAGTAGCAGTAGCTAGGGCCGAGCTGGCCTCCTCGCTTATCAAGAAGGACCAAGCTCTGGTAGTTAGGGCTAGGTTGAAGAAAATGTCTGCCGAGGCGACTAACCTGGCTGCGGAACTGAGGCAAGAGGAGTTGCGCAGTGTCACATTGCTGGACGGACGATAGATGACTACAAACGAAGGCATCTGCGAGGCCTTTCGGTCTCATTTCCGCGACCTTTTCACCAGGGAGCCCGAACTGAGCCCCGCCAATTTCGACGCATATCTAGCCGACTTTCCGCGACGGGGGAAGCGGATGTGTGAGAAGGGGCCGTCACCGAAGATGGAATTTGGGAAGCGCTGAAGCAGGCCGGCCGAGATAAGACTCCGGGTATAGACGGTCTGCCCTACGAGGTGTACTTGAGGCTGTCGCCCGTTTTTGTTCCGCTGCTGGCACTGATGTTCAACCACTGGTTGAGGAATGGGAACATACCCCAACGCTTCAACAGGGGTGTCATCAAGTTGCTACTCAAGAACAAAAGCGGAGGGGATGGGTTAGATAATTTCCGCCCTTTGACTATGCTCAATGTAGAGTTGAAGATTTTGGCGAAGGTCTTGGCCAACCGTTTGCAGCTTGTCCTCGATAGTCTGATCGGTCCCGAACAGACGTGCGCTGTGAGGGGCAGGACTATTCAGGACAACCTTCATATGGTTTGCCAGATCATGGAAAAAGTCAACGGTGAAGCCGCGCTAATCAATTTGGATCAGTCCAAGGCATTCGATAGGGTGGACCATCGTTTTCTCGAGGCTGTTCTCGCGTCTGCCGGTTTCGGGCCACAATTTCGTTCCTGGATCCGTCTCCTGTACAAGTCCCCGAGGACACTGGTGGAAGTGAACGGAGTGAGGCGTGACCACTCTCGGTGGTCACGGGTGAGGTCGGAGTCTTTCACCTTGTCTCGATCCATTCGTCAGGGTTGTCCGCTCTCGCCTATGCTCTATCTCCTTGCGTTGGAGCCCTTCCTTCGCAAGTTAAAGGCGAATCCGGTCCTTCGCGGAATTTCTTTACCTGGTGCCACCAAAGCGGCCAAGTATTTCGCCTATGCTGACGACGTGTCTGTTTTCGTAACGAACCGCCGAGATTCACGAAGTCGGCAAAGAGATTTGCAGGTATGAGACGGTGGCAGGGGCCAAAATCAACCGCGAAAAGTCAGTTGGATTGCGGTTGACTGAGTGGGAGGGAGTTACTCTCCCCGGGCTCTTCAGCTGGTGAAGATACTCGGTATCTGGTTCGGTCTCGGCCTTCTGCTGGACACAAATTGGTCGGAAGTTCGAAGGAAGGTCGACAAAGCAGTTCGCCTGTGGACTCGAAGGAATCTTTCCTTGAAGGGGAGGGTGGAAGTGTGCATTTCGCACATCTACCCGATTCTCCTTTACCGGCTTTCGGTTCTTCCACTCCCGTCTACCGTACTAGTCAATTTCGTTAAAGAGCTTTTCGATTTCCTCTGGAGAGGAAAGGCTCACTTGGTAAGTCGCGAGGTCTGCTGCCTCCATCCTGCCGAAGGCGGTCTGGGAATGCCAAGCGTCGAGACACGTCAGCATATACTCCGCTTGAATTTCCTAGAACAGATGTGTACGCAAAACGACGGTGAAGGCGAATTCTGGAAGGAAGACGCCCGTCAATCTTTTCCGTCCCTTCAAAGTGTGCATTCCGACGAGGTGGAGGCGAACAGCTCACCTGAAGGTGAATGCCTCTTTTATAAGGAATGTAGAGACGCGCTGCGCTGCCTGTTAAAAGTTAAAGATCGCCTCTCCGACACACGGGATATGTCTCGCAAGGCTTTGTATCGGGTGGCAGTGAGGGGGGTTGCCAAGGACAAGCTTCCGGGCAAACTGGGTCTTACGAACAAGAAGTTTCGCTCCGTCTCGCCTTGGGCGCCCGGGTTGAAATGTCTCAACAACGACGAGGCATCACTCACCTGGCTGGTGTTGCGAGGGGCTCTCTGGGTCGGCAAAAAGCTCTGCGCAGCGGGTTTGGCGATTTCAGCCGAATGTGTTCGCTGTGGTGACTGGGAGGAGTCAATTGAACATGCCTTCTTCCACTGCGACGTTGTGCAACCTCTGTGCAGGCTGATTGAAGGCTACATGGTTCGCGTCTTGGACGGAAAGTTTTTTGTCCTGGAAGCCAGTTCCATTTGTTCCAATGTGGTACCGTCAATGTCCAGGGATCAGCATTATGTGCTCTTGTGTCTGCTCGGCATTATGCGAATGGTGGTGTGGACGACTAGACAGAAGGAGTTTCATGCAGGTGAGAAATTTTCCTCTTTGCAACTGGTCTCTTTCTTTCGGCATCAGCTTAAGGTTAAGATCAGGGCGGAGAGGGCGCGTCTCTCCTCGTGGAATTTCGGCAATAGGTGGGTGAAAGTTTCCCGCTTGGTGCCTAACCCTAACCCTAACCCTAACCCTGACCTAGAGTGGTTGTTGGACGCAACTTAAGCAAGAGGATTTTGGGCCTCGAACCGAAACATTAGTCATCCCAGCCCTTTTAAGGTAAGATAGGACATTTTCAGTTTCAGTTTTGGCCTCCTCAGGGCTAAATATATTCCTTTCAACGTAACTAGAGCATGCAAGTACATAAGTCCTTTTCCCCCTCCTTTTTAGTTTCTTGTCTCCACCCTCCCCACGTTTTAGGTGACAGATGTGTCTGTTCTCTGGATTTGTTCATCCCAGTTAATAGAGATTTCTGCCACATTTTTGGAAGGGACCTACTACTAATATTGTTTTGTTTAGTTTCTTGTACATACATATTTCGCATTCTATATAATCATTGGGTTTTTGTTTTTTCCCCATCCCTCGATGATTTTGTAAATAAAATTTCATGTTAGGGCTTTTCATCGAGAAAATGTGGTATTTTGGTGATTGTGTTGTGACAGCGAATAGTAAATGTGTTGTTATGGTGAAAGGAAAATTGTAAGTACGAATGGGTCAACGAATGAGACTAGATAATTTTGAGATAGGACTAGAGAAGACCAGTCTTTTCCCTCTCCCCATTTTTAGCCCTTGTGGCACATTTTGTATTTTAATAGCAAATAAATATTAAGATCAAAGTGTAGTATCTGTTCTCAGATCGCTCGCTTGATGATCGTCTTTTGGCTGAGATTCGATCACTGATACATGCCTGGCACAGGGATTCGTCCCTGCGCTGGTAGTATCGCGGCTACGTCTAGCTATGACCAGCTTTGACCAGCTCCGCCCAGCTTAGACAAGCTAAGACCAGCTAAGACCAGCAAAGACCAGCGGCCCGGGTGAAAACACTCGGGTCCCCACGTTAAAAACCGACCTTGTGTCACAACCTGACTCAGTAGGGGGTCAAGTAGATACCAAGTGTAGTTTCTGTTCTCAGATCGCTCGCTTGATCGGCCTTTTGGCTCAGATTCGATCACTTGATACATGCCCCGCACAGGGATTCGTCCCTGCGCTGGTAGAATCGCGGCTACGTCTAGCTATGACCAGCTCTGACCAGCTTGGACAAGCTAAGACTAGCTAAGACCACCTAAGACCAGAGGCCCGGATGAAAATGCTCGTGTCCCCACGTTAAAAACCGACCTTGTGTTACAACCTGACTCTGTGGGGGGTCAAGTAAATACCTGGATCAAAGTGTAGTACGCTACCTTTCTGAGCTTCAGGTTCTTTCGTCGAGAGAATACTCTTCGGCGTGATCCCGTTTCCTCGGTCGATCCGCCCTGGAAGACGTATCTCCTCTCTGACCTAGCTTCAAGTGCTACCCTTTGGCCCTATCCCATCTCCGCAGTCGATCCGCCCTGCAAGGCGTAACACTACTCGGCCATGTTTAGGGATTTCGCCTACGTCAAGTGTTACACTTCGGCACGATCCCGTCACCGCTATTGACCCGCTCTGAAAGGCGTAACCCTACTCTGACTCGGCCTTGTTTAGGGACTCCACCTTCGTCAAGTGTTACACTCGTCCTAACCAAACCTTCGTACGTCTTCGACCAACCAGCTACTGCCAGCTCTACTCATCCGGCAGTCGACCAGCTACCGTCGACGACTAACTCTCCCATCCGACAGTCGACCAGCTATCGCCGCGACCAACTCTACACTCGTGTCGCCGATACAACCGAAGCAACTTCCCTGAAGGAAACCAATCTTACCGGACCCGACGCCGATACAACACACTCCTCCAAACTACGCTCTTGTACACTTTGGATAAATAAATTCGACGTTTGTCGCTGTTTCTTTCCTTTTCTTCGCTTGCGTGGGCGACATCCTTATCGGCCCCGCAACATATGCTTAAATACTTGTATCTATAAAAAGAACGTTAAACATAATATAAATGTCTTTAAATAAATTGTCGGACAATGTCCAATTCTAAAATATATATATATATATATATATATATATATATATGGTGTCCATAAAGTTCGTGTACACTTTAAAAATTTATAACTTTATTTGTATTTGCGATAGAAATAATCTGTAAAAATGTTATAACGTTTAATGTACCTAGTTTTAAGTATAGCTAAAATAACTAATATGATTTCAGGCATTACTGTAAATCAGTTGGCAAATGTTTTCCGTGAACTGCAAAATCGTATTACCCTTTGTATTGCTAATGATGGAGGATATGTGGAAACTTAAATGAAATTTCAATAAAACCTTAAAAAATATAGATTTATTTCTTTCTAATCCTTTTTACAAATTATTTCTATCGCAAATACAAATAAAGTTATAAATTTTTTAAAGTGCACACGAACTTTATGGAGACCCTATATATATATATATATATATATATATATATATATATATATATATATATATATATATATATATATATATATAAAAGTGAACATAGAAGTCAACACTTAGGGGCGACAGTCTGTTTCATGCTAGATGCAATCATCAGGCCTGACAATTGCATCTAGCATGAAACAGACTATCGCCTCTAAATGTTGACTTCTATGTTCACTTTTATATTTACACACGCTCTATCTCTGATATTGAGAAGTTTATCCCATAAATATAGCACACTTTAAGACTATATTTCTTCATATATATATATATATATATATATATATATATATATAGTACAGGTAATAAATCCGCTGGTATATAATCCAAGTGGATCCAATAATATAAAATATTAAAATTGATCCAGAGAAAGAGGCCAATTTATTCATTATAACAGAACATATAAATTACAAAACAGGGAAATCCAAAATTACCTCATGTGTTTAGACTATTTCAACTAACTGTTTCTGTTTACATGGAAGATTTCCAAGCAACGACAAAATCTTCCATGTAAATTTAAATTTATCTTTGATAATGGCTTATGTACATAAAATAAATAGACAACACTTGTCTATATTATTTAATGAAGCATGCATCAATGAAAAAATGCTGCCTAAATACACACAATATATATATATATATATATATATATATATATATAGTCAAACCTAATGAGCCAGACAAACCTACCAAGGTTTCACTTAGGCAGATTTAAATTTATTGACGAAGGAATTTCTCGATATAGCATATATAATGCATGAGATTTTCAAACAGATTTTTAACAATTCTTCCAGGTTTGACCCTGATTTGGGGGCTGTAAGACAATACCTGGCCGAAATAAGAGTAGATTTGTCTGAATTGCAAACGTCATGTAACATAGATTTCTTCGAAGAGAATACGCCTAACTTCAAATTAGTTAACTGTATTGTTTTTTGAAAATTACCGCCAAATTTAGGGCAGGAAATTAACCATAAATTAGATAACAATTAATCTACTTTAAATCAAATATTCGAAAATTACAAGGAGGTCATATGTACTCTAGCAAAGAATAAGATGCCTTTCCGAGCATACAGTAAAATTACAATGAGGTTGTAGTGGAAAGGTCAGTGAATTTATAAATAATTAAGGAATAAATGGGGTTTATTCATGAGATCATGGTAAAATTGCGTGTTACTTTTTTTCCACAAACAAATTTTAGGAGAAATTGTTCAACGTAAATCATGCAATACACAAAGAACAAATAATACGGACACAATATTTGAACGAGAAACAATTTCAATAATTATTATACAACTATATACAAATTATGATTTGGAATAATGTGGCATGTATGAACGGAAGTTTATAGTTCGTTTGTTCGTATCAGGTCGATTGAAAACTGTTCTTGGGTAATTGTTCGTACAGAATGTGTGTGTGTGCAGGAAAGGAAAAAGATAAGTCGTACCTTTAAGTTGAATGAGACAATATTTTTTTGGTAGTAGTTGAATGGGAAAAAATCCACTTTTATATTATATAAATCTCAAGCGTACATTTCAATGAGTTTGCTTAGAGAAAGGAGTTTTTCTTGTTCTCGAATTCAGGTTCGCTGAGTTTCATAAGGCAGGCTTGAAGACACATTTCGCTGATCGACGAAACGTACGTTTGTGTCGATTCAGATATTCGCGCAAATAACGAGTTTCTAAGAAGAAGCGCGTTCCTTCCTGTTTCGAAGTTCGCGCCTTGGCGGGAATATGTATCGACCGACCTGATTGGTTGACTTAGTCTCGACGGACCCGATTCGCCAACACATGCTACGAATGGTCCATTTAATATTTAGGGGGTGTCCACGGTGTATGGACTATCCCAACAATTACTCCCCCGGAGATTAACGGTTGGGTGCAAGCGTTAATATGCATCATAGGACTTAAACTTGGCCGGCCAATGTAGGTGCCTGCCGGCTCGAGTTCGTACATTAGTGTCAGTTGACGCGGGTTCCGCAGGTGGTGTTGGCTTTGAATCTTCCAGAATCGTGTCCGGTTGTGGGTCATTTGATGCGTAATTGTCGATGTATCCAGGTTTTAGTCGATCGACGGAAATCGTCTGGCGCTTGCCTGCGTCATCGATTATGAAGTATTTGGAGGCTCTCTGCAATACCTGGTAAGGACCCGAGTAGTTTGGTGTTAGTGGGAGCTTGACCAAGTCGCGTTGAACGAAGACGAAATTCGCTTAATGAAGATCTGTAGGTATATAATATGGCTTAGTACACAACCTTGTGGGTGTGTAGGCAATATCTGCCATTTTCTTTTTGAGATCCGCCACGAATTGAGTCGTCGGTGCAGAAAGCGATGTTGTATGGAATATCTGACCTGGCAGGGTCAGAGAAGTGCCAAATACTAAGTCAACGCTGGTGCATTTCAAATCTTCCTTAATTGTATTCCGCAACGCTAACATAATAAGCGGTAGTTTGTCTACCCACATTCGCCCATTGTCTACTGTCGTTAATGCGTTCTTAAGTTGCCTATGGAAACGTTCGACCAGCCCATTCACGCATGGGTGGTAGGCTGTGGTTCGTACATGTTTGATTCCAAGCAAGTTAGTGAACTCAGAAAAAAGAGTCGACTGGAATTGTCGTCCTCGGTCAGTTGTAATAATCGATGGACAACCGAAGGTGGATATCCAATGAACGAAAATGGCGTTAGCTACCGACTCCGCCATGATAGATTGAAGTCGTATCGCCATTGGCCATCTCGTGAATCTGTCAATTATAGTAAGTATGTACTCACACCCCTCGATATTGTCCAAAGGACCGACCAGGTCCACGTGAAGGTGAGAGAAACGTCCGTCGGGAGGAGGGAATGACGACAGAGGAGCTTTTGTGTGTTTATTCACCTTGGTGGTTTGACACCGTATGCACGTGCGGGTTCCCTGCTTTATGTCAGTAGACATACCAGGCCAGACAAATCTGGCTGATATGGTCCGCCACGATGCATTACCACCAGGATGAGATTGGTCATGGAAATGATGGAAAACGTCTCGGCGCATGGAAGGCGGGATGTAGGGACGAGGGTTCCCTGTACTGACATCGCAGTATATCAATCTATCCGTGAATGGTAGAGGACGTTTTTCCAAGCGTAACGATGTGTCCATCTTTACTGTTCGAAGAGCATCGTCTTGTTCTTGCTCATCCGCTAGAGCATCGAAGTTCAAGGAATGGGTTTGGATTGAATTCAAACCAGACCTGGAAAGAGTGTCTGCGACAGTGTTGCTACTGCTTTTGATGTATTGGATATCAGAAGTAAATTGCGATATGTAATCGAGATATCTGATATCTCGTGGATTGTGCTTGTCCGCTTTAGCATTTAGAGCGTATACCAGGGGTTTGTGATCTGTATAAACCGTGAATTCACGTCCCTCAAGAATATGCCTATAATGGCGAATTGCCAAGTAGATAGCAAGCAGTTCCCTCGAAAATGCATTATACTTCTGCTGGGCGTTATTCAGTATGATGGAGAAAAATGACAATGGTCTTTCTGAGCCATCTATGACTTGATGCAAAACCGCGCCAATCGTATCGGAAGAGGCGTCTGTCGTCAGCATTAGCTTAGCGTCGCGAGAAGAGTTCACATATGACAGCTTCGAATAATTTTTTAGAGATTGCTTGGCCTGTTCGAAAGCATTGCGTTCATCAGCTGAGAGTGGTATTGTTGCGTTCTTCTTTTTGTGTCTGGATAGTAAGCTCGTCAATGGTAGGATAATGAATGCACATTTCGGAATGAATTGCCTGTAATAGTTGACCATGCCAAGAAATCGACGCACCTGTCTGATAATTGAAGGGATCGGAAAATCGTTGATAGTATCTATTTTATCGTGAAGAGGAGTTATTCCCTCTTTATCGATAATGTGTCCCAAAAATGTGAGTTTAGGCACCGCGAAGACACATTTGTCCAGATTCAGTTTTAGACTAAAATGTTGTAAGCGCTCAAAAACTTTCTCCAAGTGAGTTTCATATTCGCGCATGTTCCTACTCTCGATGAGTGCGTCGTCGATGTAAGCGTAGGTGAAGTCTAAACCACGTAATATTTCGTCTATAAGTCTCTGAAACGATTGTGGTGCATTTCGTAGCCCAAATGGCATACGAGTAAATTCGAATAGTCCAAAAGGCGTAGTCACAGCCGTCTTGGGTATGTCTGAAGGTTCTATTGGAATCTGAAGAAATGCCTTCTTCAAATTAAGTTTGGTAAAAACAGTTGTACCTTCCAAAGACAGGGCGAAATCTTTTATATGCGGTATCGGATATTTGTCAGGGATGGTCTGCGCGTTGAGTGACCTATAATCCCCGCACGGACGCCATGTACCTGCGTCCTTTTTTGGCACTATATGCAGAGGAGTGGCATATAGACTTGATGATGGTCTAATGATTCCCAATTTTAACATATTCTCAAATTCCACCTTGACCACGCGCAGCATGTCTGGGTGTAGCCTACGTGGCGATGCATGCACTGGTTGGCCGCTGGTTTTGATGGAATTCGCTGTGTTGTGTTTGATTGGCTCCGCTAATGTAGATGGTCTAAGTAAAGACGTGTATTTTTGAAGGATCCGTTCGCTTCCATTTATTTTCGGAGTTATCGTAGTCAACCCCATGGTAAACTTCGAAGTTCGAATTCCATGCAATTTAATATTCGTAGTAGAGTCTGTAACTGTTTGGAATGCCAAGTCAACTAATAGATTATAATAGGCAAGAAAATTTGCACCTAATATCGGAATATCCATTCGGCTATGAAGAATGTCCAGAAAAATTCGCGCTGTAGACCGATGTTTAATTTAAGGAACATGTCGCCGTAGATTTTAATAGATGTTCCATTTGAAGCCTGTAACTTTAACATGGACTCTCGTAGCTGCATGTGTTTTATACAGGTCTTATGGATGACACTGACATGGGTACCAGTATCTATTAGGAATCTGAGGTGGTTATTCGAATCCTGGATGTAGAAAAGACGATTTAACTTGCCACGCCCAGTATCCAACGTCTTTAATGGACACCAGGCTGAACTTTTCCCGACTGAATGGCTTTCGAGGCACTATTGAACAAACATGGCTGCCGACAATGTCTTGCTTTCGCGCCAAAAACCTCGTGGTACCAACATATGTCAGTATGGCGGTTCTTGGTGTGACGAGACGAAGATCTGCTCGGTCGAAAAGCGTTTCTTCGGTTGGAATCGTAACTCCTTGATTGGCGTTTCTGCATGTCATCAAGACGTGTATGCAGCTTCTTAATCTCCGCCGTAAGAAGTGAGATTTGTCGTTCAGTACCTGTCGTTGTAAGTTCTGCAGATTGTACCGACGATATCCTATGCATCGGTTTTGTGTCGGAAATTTGATCCTCGATAGCAGCCAATTTTTCAAGATCGACATCGATTTGAGTCGTGTCAGTGTCCAGCTTATTGATCCAAAGTTGCTTGAGAACGGCGTCCGACATCTTATGCGCGCCAAGAAGAGTTTGCATCCTTCGAAGGAGCTGCGATGGCTTATTATTTCCCAATGTTACGTCAGTCAACAGTTCTTTAAGCTTCTTCTCTTCGGAGCAGCCAGTTCGGCTTAATATGGCATCCTTCAAAATATCGTATGGTTTGTCCGTCGGTGGGCGAAGGAGAATGTCAGAGACTTCGGAAGCGACTTCCTCGGGGATTTTTTCCAAAACATAGGCAAACGTGGTTTGTTGGGTTGTAATATGTCTCGCCTGGAAGACTGCATCTAGTTGCGCAAACCATATCTGTACACTGGGGCTATATACCGGAAGCTCAATCCGTAGTGATGCTTGAGTGGGAGATGTCTCGTCCGCCATATTGATTGAAACAGTTTTTTGGGGGAAAATTTAATACTGAGAATTTAGACCGAAATTCGAAGAAAATTCAGTTACCCTGAATGAAAGAATATTTTATATCGGGTAAATATTGTATCTGCTACGAAAGAATCCTAACAGGACATTAATTAAAGCGATTTTAGTAAGTGCGGCTTGTTGGCACTTGTCCTCAAGTGAGTAGTAACTCGTGTATGACGCGTCAGAATTTGCCTGAATTGTTGAGGACGTCTAGCACTGAATGTCTCCAATTTTTCTTTTGTCTCGTCGGGGATTAACTATTCGTAGTATTGAAGTTGGATCCCGTATTTTATGAAACGTCAGCGGTTACCATTTGTAGTTTTATTTTTTATTATCGATAGAGTGACCAATTATCGTCGTGAGTGTCGGGTATTGCACTGCATTTTTTTTTTTTTTTTGAACGTCGATTTATTTTCTCACGTCAGGGATTAACAGTTGTTTTTCGCACGTCGGGAATTACTAATTTTGTAGTATTAGTCTGGAATCCCTTATTTTAAGAAACGTCGGTGGTCACAAATTTTGTTTTTCGCACGTCGAGGGTTAACAATTTTGTTGGTGGTCGATCGTCGGGAATTACCAATTTTGTTGGTGATCGTTTTTTTGAACGTCGGGCGTCACCAATTTAGTTGGTGATCGTTTTTTGAACGTCGGGAGTCACCAATTTGTAGTGGAAAGATCAATGAATTTATAAATAATCAATGAATACACTGGGTTTATTCATGAGGCCTGGTAATTTGCGTGTTACTTTTTTTTCCACAAACAATTTTTAAGAGAGAAATTGTTCAACGTAAATTATGCAACACAGAACAAGAACAAATAATAACACAATTTTTGAACGAGAAAACAAATTCAATAATTATTATACATCTATATAGAAATTGTGTTTTGAAATAATGTGGCATGAATGAACGGAAGGTTAATAGTTCGTTTGTTCGTATCAGGTCGATTCGGTTGAAGTTAATTGTTCGTACAGAATGTGTGTGTGCAATTTGGCATGTATGGAAGGAAGGTTAATAGTTCGTTCAGAATGTGTGTGTGCAATAAAAGGGAAAAGATAAGTCGTACCTTTAAGTTGAATGAGACAATATTTTGGGGGGTAGTAGTTGAATGGGAAAAAGAATCAACTTTTATATTATATTATCTCAGGCGTGCCTTTCGACGAGTTTGCTTAGAGAAAGGAGTTTTCCTTGTTTCTCGTATTCGGGTTCGCTGAGTTTCATAAGGCAGACTTGGAGACACATTTCGCTGACCGACGAAACGTATGTTTGTCGATTCAGATATCCGCGCAAACTGACTAATTCCTAAGAAGAAGCGCGTTCCTTTCCGTTTCGAAGTTCGCGCCTTGGCGGGAATATGTGTCAACCGACCTGATTGGTCGACTCAGTCTCAACGGACCCGATTTGCCAACCTTGCTACGAATGATTCATTTAATATGGACTATCCCAACATGCCTTTCCGAGCATACAGCAAAAGAGTGGAAAGAAAGAAATCAGAGTAGAAAAAAAGAAAATCGAGCGACATTATAGGATTTTGCCATCAGATCCAAGGGGTCACGATGCAGATTTATGAAGCACGTGATCATCCCAAGTAAAAGTGCGCCAAATTTAAAATATATTAGACAAGAATAAAAAATATGTAGAATATTAAAATTGTGTTTTAGATGCGCCAGTGACAGACACAAAGTGGGGGAATGTCCTGGGTGGCAGAATAAATTAATGTTCCCCCTGTAAGAAATCTGCTTCAAAGGGAGACATCGCGCACTTATACAACCGCCGTAACAAGGGAACATTTCTTTTGACACACGCGAACACCGACTCCTGTGAAGACAATGTTATGTTTTTGCCGACAGTGTAAGTTACCTTGTACTGGAATAAATGAAGAGCTGCGGCGAACCGCTTTCTAGATACAGGAAGCCAACGACCGTACTTTCCAAAAGAAACATTAGAAACGTTGAAATGCTCAGCATAGAGAATGAATTCGATTGATTACAACATTAAAAAGTATCTGAGAGAAACAAACGAGAGACAAGAACAAGTTCGTGTGGAAGTGGGTGTAAGGAAGGAAACGGTACTCTTCATTCCCGTCTTATTAGATGATAAATTCTATGTAGAATTTGAAAACTTCGGTCGAGTAATAAGCAACTTAACTAAACTGAATTACAAGCTGACCTTTCATTCCAGCATCAATGGAAATGGAATAAGAACACAGGGAATTGTCGGTGTGGATATCTTACAATCTATGGACGATATGGAGGTTGTTCAGTGGATGAACGGAAGATGCCTTATGGAAACACTCCTTTCGGAAATTATATTGAGTTTTTGCATAGACGCCAATCAAACCAAAACCTTCAGCTATACAACATAGTTACCACACGATAATTTCTAAATACTCTGTGTGTCCTGAACAGCAAGTGAAGTCCGCTTTGAAACTTACGCCAACCCATACAGTGACATTTCCAGACGCTTTTGAAATATCGGAGGTCGAAAGGAACTTGGAAAAAATCTTTTCAGTGGAATCCTGCGACTCTTCCTTTAAAGAGGAAGAGGACATCAGTGACTACGACGGACACAAAATTGACCTGTTCGAGAAAAAAATATAGAATACAGAGAATTCTTATAATGTCGAATTACCCCGGCATGAAGATAAGATCCGTTCAGTGCCATCAAATTATCAAGTAGCCTTAATAGTGGTTGAGAGAACAATGCTTAACCTGAAAGAGAAAAATCTAGGTATTGAATATAATGATATATTTTTTCAGCAAGAATGCGAAGGGTTTATTAAGAGAATCAAGGTCTCACCTGGGGAATTTTCTAAATATATTTGGATTTCACATAAATCAGTTTGTAGATCGGAAGAGCAGGCTATCACCAAGATCAGAGCAGGATTTAATTGTTCTTTACGGACAGCGAAGAACTACTCGTTAAATGAAGTAGCAGTCTTTGATCATTGATATTTGACCAGTCTTGGTCATAGAGGACCAAACAGTCCTTGGTCATAGTAAACTAAAAAGTCCTTGGTCATAGTGGACCGAACAGTTCTTGGTCATAGTGGACCGAACAGTCCTTGGTCATAATGAACTAAAAAGTCCTTGGTCATAGTGGACCAAATAGTCCTTGGTCATAGTG
Organism: Acanthosepion esculentum; assembly: GCA_964036315.1. Taxonomy (NCBI): domain Eukaryota; kingdom Metazoa; phylum Mollusca; class Cephalopoda; order Sepiida; family Sepiidae; genus Acanthosepion; species Acanthosepion esculentum. Next base: position 20,252,842 of record OZ038510.1, read on the forward strand.
AACTAAAAAGTATTTGGTCATAGTGGACCGAACAGTTCTTGGTCATAGTGGACCAAACAGTCCTTGGTCATAGTGAACTAAAAAGTCCTTAGTCATAGTGGACAAAACAGTCCTTGGTCATAGTGAACTAAAAAGTCCTTAGTCATAGTGGACAAAACAATCCTTGGTCATAGTGAACTAAAAAGTCTTTGGTCATAGTGGACCGAACAGTTCTTGATCATAGTGGACCAAACAGTCCTTGGTCATAGTGAACTAAAAAGTCCTTGGTCATAGTGGACCAAACAGTCCTTGGTCATAGTGAACTAAAAAGTCTTTGGTCATAGTGGACCGAACAGTTCTTGGTCATAGTGGACCAAACAGTCCTTGGTCATAGTGAACTAAAAAGTCCTTGGTCATAGTGGACCGAACAGTTCTTGGTCATAGTGGACCGAACAGTCCTTGGTCATAGAGAACTAAAAAGTCCTTGGTCATAGTGGACCAAACAGTCCTTGGTCATAGTGAACTAAAAGGTCCTTGGTCATAGAGGACTAAACAGTCCTTGGTCATAGTAAACTAAAAAGTCCTTGGTCATAGTGAACCGAACAGTTCTTAGTCATAGTGGACCAAACAGTCCTTGGTCATAGTGAACTAAAAAAGTCCTTAGTCATAGTGGACAAAACAGTCCTTGGTCATAGTGAACTAAAAAGTCCTTGGTCATAGTGGACCAAACAGTCCTTGGTCATAGTGAACTAAAAAGTCCTTAGTCATAGTGGACCAAACAGTCCTTGGTCATAGTGAACTAAAAAGTCCTTGGTCATAGTGGACCAAACAGTCCTTGGTCATAGTGAACAAAAAGTCCTTGGTCAAAGTATAAAAATGAGGTTGTCCCCTCTTGTTCCCGCTGCTATTGGAAGATTCTATTATCTACCTTTAATGGTATAACTCGGTTTACACGTCAAATAAGATTTGGCGCATAATTACGATCGCTAAGATGAGTACAACTCAATAGCTCGAAGGAGGTAGAAGTCTAGCTCCAGGGAATGGCACCCAAACCAGTAACCATCCGAACCAGATTTGCGTAGTCCAGAAGAGCTGAACAAATCGGTTTATTGTGTTATGGCCGCCTTTATACACATCGGATCGATTTCAATTCTTCTGATTGGTTAACCTTCTATGGGTGGACTATAAAATGAGTCAGCTCATTTTGGTTTGCTCACTAGTATATGGGTACACAAAATAACTTAACAACGTATAACGAGAGAATGGAAAAAGTATAATAAAAAGTACATTGACTATCGGCTTAAAACTTGTAGTTTATAATGAATAGTCAAAATTTTAAAAAAATCACAATTTTCATTTGTATCATTTTAATAGAAGTCTCCGTGGTTATTACAGCATAAGAAACTGACACTGGACGAAAGACCAACAACAGAGCAGCTAATAGAAAAGCTGGTGATTTACGGCCATGGCATGTTGAAACACAGGTTTTCGTACAGTCACCGAAGTTAAGCAACGCCGAGTCTGGTCAGTACCTAGATAGGTGAATGGTTGGGAATACCAGATGTTGTAAGAGTGGATGTGTGGGTGGTGTAATATATAACGGGTCGGAATTAGAAATAGAAGAGCCGAGTTCTAATTCCGGTTGGGTTCGCTATATTCACTTACTCGCAAATACCTTTGGGAATGGTAGGAATCTGACTTTTCACTCCGCCCCACACACTATGGGTTGAATAAATTGAAATTTATTGAAAATGCACACAGAAACTACATTACGGCGGCGAGAAAGTGACTGAAGCCGAGATGCCAGATCAGGATAAATAACGTTGCAGATTCGTCTTTGCATTTTATCAAGGATCTCTAAACATATAGCAGAATCACCTGACCTGATATGCTCTTATCAGAGGGAATACTGGACTTCTTACACTGGCATCATTTTGTTGTCGTGACGCTTTGTAATTCAAGAACAACAACAGCAACATTGTCAAGAAAGCTGAGCCGCCATGTCAGGACCAATAATATTGCAGATTCTTCTTTGGATTTTATTAATAATCTCTAAATAAACAACTGGAGCACCGAGCCATATGTGGCAGAAACATTCAAAGCATGGACGAACGGTAGACTTATAAATATGTAAGATAGATTCTGAAGAGAAAAATTGTCTTGCACGACACAGTGAATCAACATTCTTAGCAGCAGACCTAGCAGTTTCATAGGCTTTATTATGAAAATCGAAATATAGTAAAATGAAGGTAGGGGGCTTATCATAGTTTCGAGACGCGTGTGGGTTGCATAAGCCCTTAACGTCGACACTGGACAAAAGGTTATAAATAAAAAATAAAGAAACATGAATATATTGATCCATGAAATTCATAGAATTAGCATCAATCTCAGAACTCAAGACAAATTGACCTTTTCTTTTTCATCACAATACACTGTTTACATTATTCGGACTATTGCCCTCATCTTTGTCGCCAGATTTATTACAATGTTTCGGCCGTTGAACGCTCCGGTCTTCTTTAGGTGGTTGGAATGTCGAAATGAACCCTTTTTTTTCGCTCACTGGGGTAGACTATTCTAGTTCCATGTGCCATGTTTAATGGATATCAGTTATCTCCTGTTAATTCCTCTCTGCAAGTTCTCCACTGCCTTTAACGGGGTATTGAACTCACACTCTTTGGGTCCTGTCACTGGATCTAACTAACGCCTTTATCCACTGTGCCATGTGTCCTCATCTCAGAAATATAGACAGGTTGTTTGACCTGCACTAAAAAAAACAATCTCAGAACTCAAGACAAATTGACCTTTTCTTTTTCATCACAATACTTTACCAATATTTGGCATTTTTAATGGAAAGCCAATTGTCTATCTTTTAAACATTATGTCTCGAATGATATTTCACTTTCTATTCGATATTTACACATTGGCGCAAATAATATCGTTACAGACACAAAAATCTGTTCGTTGATGAAAAATAATATTCTTGTTTTGACAAAAATTTTCTAAAACGACAAAAAAAGCAAATCAAATGAAGATCTGTTGCGGGGCCGATAAGGATGTCGCTCCCGCAAGCTTATTGAAGAAACGTGAGAAACGGCTGAAGAAGTGTGTTGTATCGGTGTCAGGTCCGGTATGACTGGTTTCCCTCAGGGAACTTGGTTCGGTTGTATCGGCGACACGAGTGTAGAGTTGGTCGGCGGCGGTAGCTGGTCGATTACCGGATGGGAGAGTTGGCAGTAGCTGGTTAGTCAAAGACGTACGAAGGTTCGTTGGGTCGGTTAGGACGAGTCCCTAAACAGAGCCGAGCCAGAATAGTGTTACGACTCTCAAGGCGGATCAACCGCGGTGAGGGGATCGCGCCGAAGAGTATTCTCTCGACAAAAGCACCGGAAGCTCACAAAGGTAGCGTATTACACTTTGATCCAGGTTCCCAGGCCGAGCAGTGTGAATTTGGATGAAAAAAGGGGCTAACAATATGTGAAACGATTTGTTCAAGTACTCCCTGGCTAGAGGGAGTAGAAAACCGTAGATATGAAATTAATCCCCATGTTGTTCGATGTTTGAGAAGCACCGCCTAATCCGATGCTCACGAGGTACTGTTTTGGAGTCAACAATATTGGCCGGTCGTCCAGTTTCTCGCATGCTGCTTGACTTAAATCTGCGAGATCAGGGGTTGTGAAGGGCAAGGTCTAGGAAGCGGCTAATGGCGTCAGCGACAGATCTTTTGTGCTTTTCTTTTTTATTCAAAGGGGTAAATATACGAGCGGTGTTTTGGGTTTTTTCTTTGTTTACTGATGCTAACTCAAATATTTCATTTCAAATAAAACCTAAACCCTTGGCGTTCATGATACAACCGATGTTTTTTTTTCTCTTTTTTCTACGGAGGATTTCAAAATTTTCTCACGCTGTAGAATGCTTGACAGGTTTTGCAAACTTAAGCAATATTTACGATTACTACTGATAATAATTATCATTATTATCATTGTTATTATTCCTATTATAATATTATTATGGAAATTATTTAAAGGAATGTAGTACTGAGAGAAACTTTAGCATCCCGCTACCACTTTCTTATCAATGTTGAATTTTGTACAAATCCGTGCAAAAAGTGGATCAAAGAGCTTACCCAGCTTCATACATATTTTCAGGAGATCTCAACTTCTGATTGGTCACTTAATATTTAATTCATGCCGAATAACATCGACCTAGTTCTTGAACTGACAAAAAAATAATTCCGCCAAAATCTGTCAATGCCTTTTAGATCCTGTCACGTGATTACGTTGATTATAAATAGCATACTTATGAAAACACATTCACACACGCACACATACACGTACGTACGAAACTTTCCAAATTACATTACAAACATACGAAACTTTTCAAACTACGAATACTCAACTACAAGCAATAGAATTTTAATTACAAACATTACGGAACATTCAACTCTTCTGAAGCTAAAAGTTTATTCGGCATTTTCTCAGCTTCATAATTCTTTCAGCTCTCTAACAGTGAACATTTTGAGCGACAAATTCAATTTTTATGAGCTCGGATAAAAATATTACATTAGTAAAAACTTTAATTCAGTCAAAGGGACATAACACCAACAAAAATAGTAACCTCTTTGCTTGTATATCATTATACAAATATAAATATTGTTGTTATAAAACCGTTTTGTATTTATTATTATTGTTTCATATTTTGTGGTAATTTGCGTTAAACATAAATTGAGAGGTCATATCAACTAACAGCGATCAACAAATGGTAACCCCAACGCTTCAAAAGAATTAAAAATAAAACGGTCCTCTACAATATTAGTATAAAATAGAAACAAATGTCTATTCCAATGACGATGGTTAATAAGTTCCCCAATTCTAAAAAAATAAGTTTTAGAAAATATAGAAAAAGGAAACCGGTATCAAAATAAATAAATGTCTTTCTTTTCTAAATTATCCGGGTTGATTGATATGTATGGTCTCTAGTTCTATAAAATGTTTTAGACGAGAGAGTTTAATGAAACCAGTATCAAAATGGCGTAAATTTATTTCTTTCCAACATTATCCGTGTTTGATAAATATGATCTTGAATCCTATAAAATAAGTTTTAGATATATAGATTACTAGAACTGCTATGAAAATGGCATAAATTTATTTTTCAACATTATCTGGATTGGTTGATAACTATGGTCTCTAATCCTATAAAATAAATTTTAGACAAATTAGAATAACGAAACTGGTGTCAAAATGACGTAAATCTCTTTCTTTCTAATATTATCAGGGTTGATTGATAAGTATGTCTTCAACCCTATATAATAAGTCTTAGACTATATATAATATTGAAATTGCTATCAATGTGATGTAAATTTAATTTTGTTCAATAATATCTGGGTTGGTTGATAAGTAAGATCCCCAATTCTATAAAAGACGTTTGAGACAAGATAGAATGATTAAACTGGTATTAAAAACGTATTAAATTTCTTTCTTTCCAACATTTTCCGAGTGGGGGTCATAACTATGGCCTCCAATCCTATAAAATAAGTTTAGATTAATAGAACGGTTATGAAAATGGTGTAAATTTATTTATTCTCAACATTATTCAGGTTGGTTGATAAGTATGGTCTCCAATCCTATAAAATAAGTTTGAACCCGACAGAATAATGAAACCGGTATCAAAATGAAGTCAAATTATTTCTTTTCAAAACTTCATTTTTATTATTTATCATCATACTCATTTTATGCGAGCCGTTTTTCCCAAATTGTCTATTTTTATCATGTAGACAGTGATTGGCTTAGTTTTCATTCAGTTGCGAACAGAAAATTCAGCTTCAACATAGGACGTTAAACGATAACCTTTCAACGCCTTCTTCAATTTCCTGAAGAAATAAGGGTCAACTTTGGGCCTGATCTTTATCTATCCTACATATCGTCATAATATGCTTTCCTACCTCCTCTCTTCTACCTCTTGCATTCCCACTCAGCAACCCTCTTCTTTGAGTGGCTCTTAGGCCTTGTATTGTGTGTACAAATGTAAAAAGACTAGTGCCAAACAAGAAATGTATCAGGGATATCAAAAGTGTCAACTGTAGACAACAACTTTCTATAATCAGAGTTGAATTCGAGCGAATAAAGCTGTAGGTATTAGCAGGGACCATACTTATTCGAACCTCTTAAACTGGGGCTACAGAAACCCCACCACTTGAAGATTTTCAAAAATTGTAACAACTGAAACGGATATCACATATAATTCAATAAGAAAACAATGCCATAATGAAGTTGTTAGCGTTCCACACGACTTCAAACAAAAAGTTAGGAAGGAAACACACATCAGTAATGGAAAGATCAATAATAGTTACTGGACATGAGAAACTTATTTTCCTGAAAAAGATTGTCTGAAGAAAAAGATTCCATAAATTTCAACCGACGGTGATGTTGTCTGCACGATCAATGAATGCAAAATGTTTCCTTATAAAAAAAAACGGCTTATATTACCATTGCAATTAGAGATAAGGAGAACAGATACTACACTTTCACCCCAGCCCGATGGCTACAGAGTGAAGAAAATCGTTACTCGAGTAGCACTGGTTGCTCGATCAATGAATGCTGAAAGGTTTCTTATAAGGAATCGGGGAATATTACCATTGTCATTAGATATGAGGGTAAAAGATACTACACTTGAACCTGCAGTAGAATGCGCAAGTCACACGACTGAAGCTTTTCAATCACTGCCGTCGCATCCCCACGGGTGACACAGGCTTACTGGGAGATGTGTGATTTCTTCGTGTCACAATCTCTAGAATGGTTGCCAATCAAAGCTATAAAACCTTGTCTACCCTGCCATTTAACCCATAACTGGAGGAAAAGGAGATGGATTCCTACATTTCCCTAAAGATCTCCGCGTCTTTGTAGGTGACAAATTACTTTCCATCGTACAACCCCTTTTTCACAGACCTTTTCTCAGGCCACTTCCATGGAAAGTGCGAAGACGATCTACATTCCTTAGTTCCACTAGTTCTAACCTTCACGGCTAAGATTCTCCATGATTCTCATATTGCAGACAACCCCACCCTCATTCCCTTCCATTGGTGAGAGGGTAGTTCCTTCCACTTGAGCACCTTCTTCCTACGGACTGCTGCTTTATGGAATCAATTCCAAAGACTCCCCCCACCCGCTGACAAGAATCTTAACCTGTTCAAGTCTAGGGTTAACCGTTATCTTCACCACATATGCTCATCAAATGTGCCTCTTACTCTGCAACTCTCTACCTCGTGTGGCTCTCGAGCCTCGTACAGGTTGAACATCAGTATAATAAAAGGGTATCTGTGAATGTTAAAAGGGATATTGTGAATATATATATATATATATATATATATATATATATATATATATATATATATATATATATTGTTATGCATTATTTATATAGACACAAATATTTAAGTAAATGCTCTGTTTATAATAAATAGTATTAACAACGTTTACCGGCCTGAATGTACGAGAAATGTTCATAGAAAATGTGTCCTTTGACAGGAATCGAACCTGTGTCCTACACCCAACCGTCAAATAAATTATATATATATATATATATATATATATATATATATATATATATATATATATATGGGGGGGGGTATGTAGAAAAATAAGAAAGAACACGTTAGGTAAATAATCCGGAGTTCTTTAGCATTTTTGTTTTTATTTTTATTTTTAAAAAACAGTGCTCCATAGAGAAGTTGAGTTTAAATTATAATTATTTAAAAAAAATATGATTCCTTCGCTACATAAGAGTTCTCATGTTTCAAAAACGAGAGCCGAAACCCTCAATATAACTATTAAAATTAAATTGAATTAAAGTATCAAGCCCTGTTTCATCCTCAAGCGAAAATTTAGGAATAACCAAACTTGGAAGTTTACGCATCTTTATAAGCGTGTTGGTTCGCAAAATAATTACTATGGAAACGCCTTGGGCGGCAATTTTCGTTAGGTGGTCTAACAGTTAATTCTTATCCACATATCAGTCATCTTTTGAAAAGTGGTCGAGCCGAGGTAGGGTGGGGTATCTATTTCAAAGCGGATGATGGCATTCATGTACGCTCTCCGTCTGGTCAGTTCCGGCGAAAGATAACTTGTTGGCTCCATGATATATCTTGAAGTGTCTAGGGAATTTTTGTTTTATTTTATTTTATCTATTTATTTATTAATTTGTTTTTTTTTTCAAATGGCTGTTTCATATATAAACGCGTCGCACTGAACTACAATTTGTTTTTTTGACGACTTCATAAAGGGTTTTTCTATTTAATGATTGGGTTAAGCTTTTAAGCCTTTTATTAAGCTATGAAATTTAATTTTTTTTTATCTAATTATTTAATGCGAAAATTTGTTGATGTCGGCAAAAGACCGTTAACTCATGTCTGTGGTTTAATAAATTTTCATTATTTAGAAACTTAATAATGTGTAATTTTTCATGTAGGCATAAAGGGAATGTGTCATCCCAGGTTCTACACGTTCTTGTCCTATTTATTATTTTCCATTTTACTTTTGGTGTTTTATTCATTTCTTTCAAATGCCAAAAATATTTGGATAGAGATGTCTGATTTCTATTTATAATATTATTGAAGGAGCTTTTGTGTTGTCTCCATCTAATTTTAAATTCATTCTTCGTTGACCCAATGTATATCCTATCAGTATTAGGGCTCTCAATGGATGAGATAGTGCATTGGTATACCACAAATTTTATGAGGCATTTATTTTCCAACGGGCAGTCTTCGGGGTTTCTACAATGACATAATTTTTCATTATTTTTGTCTAATTTTAGTTTAGGATTTTTATTAATACTGTTTTGGCATGCATGTTTTTCCAGGATTTTATTATTATGTTTTTTTATGATTCTTTCTAGATTTTCAGTGCAACTGTAGCTTAATTTTAAGGTGTTTTTATTGAAGATCTCGCTATTAGTAGGAACGTGTTTTTCAATTAAAACCAGGAACTTATGTCCTAGCTTAGTACTAACGATTTGTTTGAACGGAGGGGTATACCAGATGATTATTTTCCTGTTCTGCTTCCCGTTAGTACTATTGTTTCTATAACTTATGTCAGCGTTTTTGTATCCGCTATTTTTTAGGGATATGTTATAAAGATTACTGTGTTGTCGGAATATTTCCTTATTAGCGGAGTTCATGCTGATCCTTTTCTCTATTGATGTGGGTATATGCTTAATTAAAGATGGAGAGTGGTTTGACTTAGGGTGTACGTACAAGGGATTGGTGTTAGGTTTTCTGTAAGGTAGATATAAGTTGTTCATTAAGTCTAGAGTTACGTCGAGGAAGTATACCCTTTTTAATTTAATGTTGACTATAGTTTTTAAATTTAGTTTTCTTAATTCACTATAAATTATTTTTTCTAATTTTATCTATTTTAAAATTTGTGGAGCTTCTCACTACCATGAGCCCGTCATCCCTGTACAGCTCGATGTCCCTAATGCCTAATTCACAGTGCGCAGTTAGACTGTACAGTATAAATAGCCCGGCAAGGTCAGAAGATTCTGCAGAGTCTAAAGTTCCCATGGTGATGTCAAAATTGTCATTAGTGTTTTTAATCCATTGGTCCCCATTATGGATGAGGACAGATTTTTTTGCTCTAAAAATTATGTTCATTTCTTCCTTAGTTAAGTCAGAATAAACTGTAGCAAACTCCAGGGCAGTCGTGAAGAGGTCTCTTGATAGTGACTAGTAATAATCCACAATATCGAACTGTATTAGGGTGCAATGAGGCTTATTGTCGATGTTGGTAAACCAATTGATGATTTCTTTGGTATTAATCCACAGTGTTAATCCAAGGCATTTTTTTGATTTGCCTATTGATCCTTTCTAGGATTCTTTTGCTTATCTTTCCTATGTCGGGTCTGGTTGGGTTTATCATTCTATATATATATATATATATATATATATATATATATATATATATATATATATATAGGGTGTCCATAAAGTTCGTGTGCACTTTAAAAAATTTATAACTTTATTTGTATTTGCGATAGAAATAATTTGTAAAAAGGATTAGAAAGAAGTAAATCTATATTTTTTAAGGTTTTATTGAAATTTTATTTAAGTTTCCACATGTCCTCCATCATTAGCAATACAAAGGGTAATACGATTTTGCAGTTCACGGAAAATATTTGCCAACTGATTTGCAGTAATGCCTGAAATCACATTAGTTATTTTAGCTATACTTAAAACTAGGTACATTAAACTTTATAACATTTTTTACAGATTATTTCTATCGCAAATACAAATAAAGTTATAATTTTTTAAAGTACCATATATATATATATATATATATATATATATATATATATATATATATATATATATATAAAAGCTTTCATGTTTCAATACTTTGATTGTACTTCCTCAGGCGATGTTAAATAACTGGAACATATGTCATCGTTGGCAATTGCGGAAAATATGTCAGCAACAAATGTATCATGATTGTAGACAAATATGGCATTCAATTTTTTGAAGGGGTGTTGAAGGGAGGGGGTAGATTGATCAGACGTAAAGTTAACAGAAAAATAATTATATTCAGGAAGCTTCTTAAAGGGCCCTGTAGATAAAATTAAAAATGTGGGACATCTATATAGGATATTAATAATACTAACTGGGTGGCAATGCATAGCAAAATTAAAGCTGAATAACAAAATAAGGTACTTAGCCGTAATGGGTGGACCATTATATGATCATAAATTATGGCAAAAATTGCTAAATTGTGGCTATAAATGGTAGTACGTAATTTTAAACTAAATTGACTACTGTACTTTGCCGTCAGTCGGACGTGCAACACTCTTGTATTCGTTCTTTTGTTTAATAATATGTTTTCACTAAATTGCTGAGTTCGAGTTTTCTTTCGGACCTATTCTGGGTCCACAAGAGTAATCGATCTTGGCTTCTTGATTTCAGTCACTTTCTCACCGACTTAATGTGACTTCCCTCTGTCTTTTCTACAAATATTTTTATGGCAACTCCTCTGGTGAGTTTTTTCCCTGGTGCCCCGACTACACGAATTTAAGCGTGCTACTAGACTGGCATCTAGGTCCCACCCTTTTACTGTTGAAATAGTTAAATGTAAACACTACTTCTACTCCAACAGTTTCTTTTCTCACACTTCCCGCCTGTGGAACTCCCTTCCGCTTACTTGCTTCCCCGATAACTACAACCTTCAAAAATTTAAATGCAACGTCAATCGCCATCTTCTGTCTTCGTGAATCCCGTTCATCTTTTATTCTTTCCTCAATCCACCCTATACCCACTCTTTTCTCTCACTTTCACTTTCTGTAAACCCTCGCGTACTAGTGGCATTCCTGCCTTGCTTGGAGTGAAATGATTTTTAAAAAAAACATTACTCTGGGGAAATTTATTTTTGTCTTTTCTTCATTGATTCTTGGACGCCGATTTGTCGTGTACAAACCCAAACCGTGGTTTTTCGTCTCCCGATTAAAAAGGAAAAAAAAGACAAACATCTCATTACATGTTCCGCGATAAACTCGTATTATTTATACTGTATGTTATTTTAGGCGTTGTTCGCAGAGAAAGAAAGAAATGCAGGGTCCGAACAATGCGAAACATTTATTGGCTTTCATGTCGATTAATTAAACTTTTGTGAACTTCGTTGAGGGAGGGAAAATTGTGATGATTGAACTGGACTTCTCCGCAAATTTCCCAAACAGTTTTGGCAATACAACATAATAAATGTTTCTCATGCCATGGAGACACGGACGCCGCCCAACGCTTAAAGAAAACTAGTTAATCGTTTACAACACTAAAAGCCTTTAACCCTTAAACGGCGTGAGAAGATGTGCTCGACAAACAAGTAAAATACCTGTAAACTATTTTTAAAAGGTACTTTTTATGGTTATTATTGCTTTATTTGTAGATTTTAATAATTTCGCCCAAAGCAAGGCAATAAAGCCACTAAGACGCAAGAGGATATGAGATAGGAAACATTATTAAGAAGAAAGAACAAAAGGAAGACAGGAGATAAAGATTGACATTGCATTTAAAATTTCATATTTAATATTGTATATTATTAAAACACGGCCGGCTCGGCTCAACCCTGGGAACTTCCGACGCTGGTCAGCACTGCTGCGAGTCAATTAATGGTTATTTGCTGACTGATTCGTTGCTTCATCTGCCCTGCACCACGTTGTGTTCTTTGATCGCAGAGCAATGAAAACCGAATTTCGTCAGTACTTGAGCTCTGAAACGAGCTGCGGCGGATTCGTGTTACAAGAGGACAATGAATGCCCCTGCTGGCGAAAATGCAAATATCATGCCAAAATAACGAAGAAGGTCGTTGATACAACAAAATTAACCCTTCCCGTTATACTCTCTATCGTGACATTATCTTTTTCTTCTAAAACTTGGAGCGGGTTAAAAACGATATCACAAGGTAGCTGGTCGTGAATTCTGTCGACAGCAGGTCCCGTGGGGTTAAGCAGCTCCCTCATCCGCTGCTGATTCGTCTTGTCTCTCGCTCCAACTGCCGGATTCAACTAAGCGCTGTTTATATGTATTTCGCCCAACGCCTACTGTACTTAGGACTCATCAATATTCATTATTTTCTCCAACCTTGGAGAAACGATACCGATCTCAAACAAGGCAGTCAGTTATTCAAAACAATACATTTTCCAACAACAAACTTTTGTGTTCAAAAATTATTTCTATTTTTCTGATGTCAAAGAATTTCCACATTCCTCATTCCTAACAACGTATTTTAGACTGCTTACGTCATATAAATTTATTTTCTCCAGTTGTATATATAGAAACTACACTGACAAAGCGGTCAGTTATTCAAACTAATTCATTCTCCGACAACAATAATTTTTCCGATAACATAATTTTATGTTTAAAAATTATTTCTATTTTCCTGATGTCAAAAATTTGTCTTTGTTCTCGACTTCCCTTTGTTGTCGATTTAACATACTACCTAAATAATTTTCTGTCCATTTTACACTCCAGATTATTTTCAATTCTATTTCCCCATCTGTTTATCAGGGGGGAAAATCTCTTTTTCCCTTGCTCAATATTCAGTACATGTTTAAGGTTCTTTAACCCTTCTAATTTTTCAATTCCCATACGAGTTTTTTACGTGAACCCTTTTAATCCTAATTTCATACTACCAATGTCACAATAGTGTCACATTATTATATATATATATATATTAATCATTTCAAACAAAGCATGACGACAGAGCTACTAAGACGCAATGGGGGGGGTACTTAATGTTAAAGAGTATGAGAAAAACAGTATTAAGGAGGGAGAACAATAAAAGAATCTAAATGAAATTATATATATATATATATATATATATATATATATATATATATATAATTAAATTAAAAATTCCCAGCATACCTCGTTTCCCCAATATTGTTCTTAACATATTAAAATTAAAATTTAAGTATCGTTATCTTATATAAATCGAATTGTACCAGAGTCACAAAACTAAAAATATGTCCGTTTTAAACTAGATTTAAAAAGGTAAAAATAGTTCCGATTTATATGAAAGTCAAGAACATAAACTTAGATCGCGTTTACACTAGAGTCAAAAAATCTGTTTTCCTGAAAAATTGTTTTAAGAGTGAGATTCTATGAATTTCGATCGCAAGCCGTACTGGCTGCTCGGTCAATGAATGCCAAATGTTTCCTTGTAGGAAAACGGCTAATATTACGATTACCATCACCATTCACTCAGTTCCTTCTTTTTTAAACTAATTTTAAAAAAATTAAAAAGTTAAAAATATTTCTGATTTATTCTAGGGTCAAAAACATAGCAGAACTTTGCAAACCGGGCCAATGTTTACCTTTTCGACTCTAGTGTAAACCAGATCTACGTCCATGATTTTGACACTAGTATAAATCGAAAATATTTTTACCTTTTTTGACTAGAGTAAGCCGCACCAATGTTTACCTTTTTAGAGTAAAAAAGGTAAAACTAGTTCCGATTTATACGAGAGTCAAGAACATAGACGTAGTTCTGGTTTACAGTAGATTCAAAAAGTTAAAGATATGTCCAGTTTACATTAGTTTCAAATAGAGAGGGCACCGACTGAATGGTGATGATGATATTAGCCGTTTCCCTATAAGGAAATATTTGGCATTCATTGACCGAGTAGCAAGTGTTGCTTTCGGTTGAAATTCATAAAATCTCACTCTTAAAACAATTTTTCAGGAAAACAGGTTTCTCATGTTCAGTGGTTGTTATCGCTCTTTTCCGTATTGATGGAGGTTTCCTTCTTAATATTTTGTTTCAAGTAGTGTGGAATGTCACCATCTTGATTATGTCATTATTTTCTCTTCGAATTACATGTGCTATCCATTTTAGTTGTTGCTACTGTTGGTTGTCCTCAAGTGATTTAGTTTCCGTTCTTTAGTACAGTTCTTTGTGCATCTGTAGCGATAGTCCATAATGTTCAAAGAAGCATGACCTTTGCCAAGACACTCAAGCTTCATTCGTTCAAAGCATTTTTTAACCATTGATCTTAGGAAGTGATTGTATACAGCTAACAGTTTTGATGCCTATGAACGGGTTTGGAGCCATGCATGACATCCACAACAAAGTCTCGATCGGACGTGCCTATTTAAAAACTTGACTCGATGTTTTAGGTTGATGCTCTTTAGTAATTTGCGGTATTGGGTGGTCACCACCTTTGGTGTAGCACATTCTATATTCAATTTCTTTTTTTTTCCTATACTAAATGTGTTATAACTTATCCATCCGCCGACTTATTTGAAGTGTTTAGTATTTACTAATTAGATTCAGGGTCGGTGCCATCACTGCTTTCATTCCAATTCCAGATCATAGTTTCTGTTTTCGAAAGGTTTATTTTAAGTGCCATTTCTTGGAAAGTGGTGGTGGATGGTGATTCTTTTCAAGTTCATTCTTTTCCCAACTATGAATATCTATGTCATCAGCATAGACACCCACCTCTCATCATCAACTACCTTGGCCTCGGGAGGGGAAGCAGGGTTGTGTTGTGGAAGAGTGGCTAGAGGCAGATGTTCCTATAGTTCAGCTGAAAGTAAGCAAATCAATAAATTCTATTAATAACAACGGTTTTAATTAAAATAAATTGAAGAATTTAAAGGTATTTCAGGAGTAAAGAATTATTCCTCTTTCTATGGAGACTGGTTGACGATCTTTTGGAAAATGTTTCTAGAATTAAATTGTAACATTGAGTTGCCCTTGCGATGAGTAGGCTGATGGTGAATTGTCCTGGGGTTAGATTGTCACGGGCTATGTAGAAGGATTAATAATAATTCCTTATTATTGTGGGAACCTAACATACCTACAAATGGACTCTTCCACACATATATAATGTGGCTACCAATTTCTAGTAAAGAGGAAGTCACCACGTGGCTTTCTCTGTCCTGTTTTTTTACCGACCGTTTACGACCGGTAATTTTTCAGTTCGTGGGATTATCCGTCTACGTCAGTGACCTTTTGTTTGTGTGAACTGTTTTGTTACGTTAAGTTGTTTTTCAGTTTTTCTTTAGTTTTATTGTACTGACATTTTTTGCAAAAAAGTTTGATTTTTTTTTCATTTTTTCATCACCCCTCTTTTCACTATATTCATTTATTTTAGATTTATTATTATTATCATTATTTAGGTTTACTTATTTTGTTTATTTTTCTGTAACCCTCCCCCTTAAAATCTTTTTTGTTTCCACGTATTTATTTGGTCTTACCGTTTCAACTTCTCTTCATTTATTACGTGTTCTACCCCCACCCCGCCTATAGGCGATCGTTGTTTCTTTCCATCCCTCCTCTTCCTTTCCCTTCCCCTCCCGTTGTATGATTATTCTTAAAAAATGGATAAAAAGAAAAGTAAAAATCCACTTCCTTTCTGAGAAAAAAGAAAAAACCTGTAATAGACATTAAAAAGTCCGTTACAAAACATTTATTTGCAGCTAATAAA
The DNA here is from genome assembly GCA_964036315.1 of Acanthosepion esculentum. Taxonomy (NCBI): domain Eukaryota; kingdom Metazoa; phylum Mollusca; class Cephalopoda; order Sepiida; family Sepiidae; genus Acanthosepion; species Acanthosepion esculentum. Next base: position 20,268,784 of record OZ038510.1, read on the forward strand.
AAAACACCTGACAAACATGACCCGCTGGAGTATCCAGTTTTAGATGTTACAACACAAAATGGAACTATGGACGCCAAAATTGGCAAAAATCCAGAAAGTATGGAGGCCAATAATGGCCAAAATAACAATGATATGGAGGCCAATAATAGCCAAAACAAAGAAAAGAACAATTCAGAGGCCGGGGAATCGCCCTCTTGTTGGTCGTCCCCACCAAAATACATAATCAATTTAGCGGAGTTCTTGGAGCGTGCTAAGAGTTACGCTCACCTTGTCGGAAAAGGTGGACTCTTAGAAGACCCCATAGAATTGAAGAAAATTGAAAAAAGAATGTGTCAGTTTTCTTCGTCGACAAGCGTACGCGTAAAATTTGTCGCCCGACGAAAAACACAGTGTTGAAAACACTGGAGTCCTTGGGGTTTAAGCTCCTCAAAATAGTTAAGGGAGCAAAATACTTCATGTGGGATGTACTACTACCCACGCCTGAAGACTGCGTTGCTGCGTCGAGCCGTGAACTAATAACAAAAGATCTTATATTACGAATTGAGCAGTATATGAGGTCCCTCATCAAGTTATCGGCGAACACCTTGCTGTATTTTTGTCACAGTATGGCGAAATTCTGGGCGCCTCCTGTGATAGTCTGAACAGGGGGTGGAGCTTTGATATCATGTTGGACGAGAAAGCCTTCCGCTCCATCCCCAACTGATTGGATGTTGGAAGCTTGAATTGCCAGTCATAGTAACTGGCCGAAAACCGGTATGTTGGAAGTGTGAAGAGACTGGTCACCTCACTTCTTCCTGCCCAGGGAAGAAGGCCTCTGTTAGTCAAGCTCCAGTAGACCAAAATCCCCGTCTGACCGCGTCTGTACCTTCTGCCTCGCCTGTAGTGGACCGGGTCGGTTAAACCTCCGGTTGGTGTAACATCGGAAACCACATTCCCCAAAGAGCCTTCGCCCGCTGCTAGTGCAGTTGTGGAGAAGGGGGAGGGAGAATGGCTGGTAGCTGGTAAGGCCAAGGGGAAGCGCCGGACAGCGGGTCCTCAGTCCCCTGAAGACCCAAGGGCGTAAGACACGAACAGCCCCACTCCCTCTTGCAACGTTAAGGGTGATGCCCCGGCCTCTCAGAAATCCTTTCAAGAAAAACAGAAAATGTATGATACTGGCTTTGAGAAAGCGGAGGAAATAAAAGAACTGAAAAACAAATTAGACAGCCAAAAACAGACTCCAACCACAAATCCTATTCCATCCACGTCCTCTGCCCGGTCCGCACCTTCACCTAAGAAGAAACCTTCCCCTCCGTGAACCCCGTCCAAATCTCGTCCTCAAAGCAGAGATCCCAGCCCCTACAAACATAGGTCCTTCTATACTCCCCTTCATACTCCTAGTCCTTGCCCTGTTAAACCGAGATCCTCCTACACCCCTCTGCAAACTACCAGTCCTTTCCCCTCTAAAAAAGCAGAAATGCTTCCTCCCGCTACAAAACGGCAAGGAAGCCCTGCACAGGAGAAGAAAGAAAGAAGAAAAAAAGCCCAGGAATATATATTCAACACCGGGGAGGATGTCTGCCGTATTTCACCGGCTCAGGCTGAGAGAGCCCGCGACTACGGTAATCGCATCAAGGATTTGAAATATTTGCTATCCATCAGTAAGTATGCGAACCTAGACGTAGAGGTTCCACAGAACTTTCCACTTGCCCAAAGGGCTCTAACAGTGATAAGAACCGGAACTGGTTCTAAGCAGATATGGGCAATGTTGGATGAGGCCATCAGGGCTTACAATATGACCTTACCTATAGCTATTTTCGAAAATGACCATTTAAATCATCTGAAACAATTTTGTGCGGGGAGGGTTCCCGTTTTAGTTCACCCACCCCTGTACAGAGCTTTAAAACTGACATTTCCCTGGGATATCGGCGGAATCTCCCAAGACGGCACTATCAAGACTGAGATGGGCCATGGGTCTATGGAAGAGGCTGTCAGTATCCTCACCCCGGCCATGTTCAAGCCAGTATTACAACACTAATCGGTTTTCACTATGGCTCTCTGGTTAGCAAGTTTGAATATCCGGTCGAAGTCTCGAAGCGTGAGGCTCGTTCGTGATCTTCAGCGCCTCGGGGTGGATGTTTGTTGCGTGCAGGAGACCCATTTTTTATCACGCGACCATGATGACATTCTGTCTAAGAGGTTCGACCTCTATTCAGCATGTTTTGATGAACGCTTTTTATAGATCGCATAGGGAAAAAATTGGGTACTAACAATCCGGATGTTAAGCCGTTTCGGGACTTTATCGACGGGTTTGATCTCGTCGATAAGTATCGAAATGAGCACCCCCGGGAGGTAGTATGGACTTGGACTAGGGCCGGCAGCTCGGATTCGGTGGTCAGCGCAAGCTACATCGACCGAGTTCTAGTTAAGAGAGTCGAAGTAGACTTGTTAGAATGTCCAAGTTTCCATTTTATAATTTACTCGGATCATAGTCCGGGTTCGGGTAAACTTAGATAAGCCTAGGGTTAGGATGGCTGGCTATTGGAAATTAAACTCGTCATTATTTCGCGAGCAAGATTTTCGGGACCAGCTTGTACTAATGTTACAGCGGGAATTATCGGAGGCTGTGATTGGGAATAAGTGGTGGGACGCTCTAAAATCTAAACTTAGGTCTTTTGTTTCTGATTTTAGCCGCCGACTCAATTTAGCAGGGTTAGCAGCGCAAAAGGCTTTAGAAGCCAAAAGGCTTTAGAAGCCAAAGTCGATCGGGCGATCAAATGCCATGTTAGTGGGGACGTAGTCTTAGCTAAGGCGGAGCTTGCCTCTTTGCTTGTCAAGAAGGATCAAGCTCTAGTAGTTAGGGCTAGGATAAAAAGAATGTCTTGCGAGGCTTCGAACATGGCCGCTGAACTGCGTTCAGAGGAAGCTCGTAGGGCATCTAGTCGGCATATTGCGAGCATCACATTGCCGGATAAGCGGACTGTGACTACAGACGTGGGCATTTGTGAGGCTTTTCGTGACTACTTTCAGGAGCTGTTCACCAGGGAGCCCGGTCTGAGCCCTGCTCAGTTCGATACCTATTTAGCCGACTTTCCCCGCCTTGAGGCGGCTGAAGCGGCTGGGTGCGAGGGGCCCATTACAGAGTCTGAGATCTGGGATGCGCTGAAACAGGTTGGTCTGGACAAGACTCCGGGATTAGATGGTCTTCCTTACGAAATTTACTTGAGGCTGTCGCCCATCTTTGTTCCTTTGCTGGCACTGATTTTCAACAACTGGTTGAAGCAGGGGTCTATACCTCAACGCTTCACCAGGGGTGTGATCAAGTTGCTTCGCAAGAAGAAAGATGGTGAGGATGGGGTAGATAACTTTCGGCCTTTGACGATGTTAAATATAGAGTTGAAGATTTTAGCCAAGGTCTTAGCTGGCCGTTTGCAGGCTGTCCTCTCTAGTCTGATTGGCCCCGAGCAGACTTGCGCTGTGAAGGGCAGGACTATTCAGGACAACCTTCATTTGGTACGCTTGATCATCGAGAAAGTCGACAGTGATGCCGCGCTGATCAATTTAGATCAGTCCAAGGCTTTCGATAGGGTTGACCATCGATTTCTAGAGGCTGTTCTTTCGGCTGCCGGTTTCGAGTCGAACTTTCGCACTTGGATCCGACTGCTGTATGCGTCCCCCGGTGCGCTGGTGGAAGTGAATGGGGTAAGATCGAAGCCTTTCATTTTGACTCGCTCCATTCGCCAAGGTTGTCCGCTGTCTCCATTGCTTTACGTTCTTGCGTTGGAACCTTTCCTGCGTAAGTTGAAGACGAATCCGGTCCTTCGCGGAATTTCCTTACCTGGTGCTACCACCTCGGCAAGGTACTCCGCCTATGCTGATGATGTTTCGGTCCTGGTGTCGAGTAAGGCCGAAATTAACGAAGTCAGCAAAGAAATCAAGGGATATGATGGTGACGGGGGCCAAGATAAACCGCGATAAGTCTGTTGGCTTGCGGTTGGGTTCGTGGAAGGGAGTTTCTCTTCTCGGACCTTTCCTCTGGACGGACGGGCCGGTCAACATACTCGGCGTCTGGTTCGGTCCCGACCTCCTGTTGGAAATGAATTGGTCGGAGGTGCGGGAGAAGGCCAAGTTTGCAGTACGTCTGTGGACTCGGAGGAATCTTTCCTTGAAGGGGAGGGCGGAAGTATGTGCTTCGCACATCTACCCGATTCTCCTTTACCGACTCTCCGTGCTTCCACTACCGTCTAGCACTTTACTGGCGTTCGTGAGGCTCTTGTTATCTTTCTTGTGGAGAGGCAAGGCTGCCATGGTTAGTCGCGAGATCTGTTACCTCCATCCCTCTGATGGCGGTCTGGGGATGCCTTGCGTTGAGATTCGTCAACATACGCTTCGCATTTCTTACCTAGACCGGATGTGTATGCAACTGGATGAGAATGGCGAATTCTGGAAGGGAGACGCCCGTAAACAGTTTCCATCCTTGAGAAATGAGCGCTCGTGTGAGGAGGAGGCCGGTTGTACTCCTCGGCTCTTTCTATCGTGAATGCCGGATTGTTCTCTTACGGGCGAAGGATGGCCTCTCCGACGTCCAGCCGTTGTCTCGTAAGGCATTATATCAGGTATTAGTTAGGGGGAACGTTCAAGATGATCTGATAGGCGAGCTCAGTCTGAGGAAGCGGGATGCTCGCTGCATATGGCCTTGGGCGCCCGGGTTGAAATGTCTCACTAACCCTGAGGCATCACTCACCTGGATGGTGATTCGAAGGGCCCTCTGGGTCGCCAAAAGACTTGGTTCGGCGGGTTTGGCAAAGTCGCAAAACTGCGTTCGCTGCAGTGGAGAGGTGGAGACCCTAGGTCACGCCTTTTTTCATTGTAGTGTCGTAGCTCCGTTGGTCAAGTTTGTTGAAGACATCATGGTTCGCATGCTGCGCGGAAAGTTCTTTGTCCTCGAGGCCAGTTCCGTCTGTAGCAATATAGTTCCGCCGTTGACTAAGGCTGAGCACTATGTGTTCCTTTGCTTACTGGGGGTTATGCGAGTCGTGATATGGACGACGCGACAGAATGAATTCCATGGGGCTGAGAAGTTTACCTCTTCCCAACTGATCTTGTTCTTTAAGCATCAGCTTAAAGTCAAGATCAGGACGGAAAGGAGGCGACTCCATCCATTGGAATTTGGCGAAAGGTGGGTGAGTCTTGCGCGTCTCTGCCGAGTAAAAGGTGCTGACTTAGAGTGGCATTTTGATGCCGGTTAAGAGGATATTGTTTTTGCTGGGTTGAACATTGGCAACCCTCCGCATAATAGTTTAATGTAGGTCGTTTTGTTGTTTTAGTTGTTTTTTTCTCCCGTTATTAAACTTAGCTAGGTTGTGTATGCGCATTGGCCTCTTTTATTTTTGTCCCTATTTGTTTTTCTTTGGGTTTAATTCCCCATCCCTCCCATCGTTAGGTGGATAGTGATGTCAGTTCTCTGGTGAGTGCGGGGCGACTCTCGTTTCGGGTATGTTGTTTCGTAACTGTTTTTGTGTTTGGATGAGCGTGTGTTTGAGTGAGTGGTTGGGATGCACAAATGTTTTATATTTTTCTTTCCAAGTCCCGCATTGATTTCGTCCAGTGAACTGGTGTTACTGCTACATTTAGTTGCTTTGTGGGGGTTTTATTACTAACAAAGATTTTGTTTAGTTTCTTGTATATAGTTCTTATACATTTGTAAATACTCATTGGGGATTTTAAATTGATTTTTATTCCCCTACCCCCACAAACATTGAACTGTATATATGGGGACTAGTTAGGACTTCATAGAGTTTTTGAGGTATTATGGTGTTTGAGGTAAGAATGGTAAGTAAGAATGAGTTGTTTTGGTGAAAGGAATATTGTCAGTGTGTTTGGGTCAGTGGTTGCGGCTAGCTAAGTTTAAACGCTAAGACAGAAGAAGACCATCCTTTTTCCCTTCCCCCACTTCGTCCTTGTGCCATATTTGTACATTTAGTACAATAAATATAGGAAGTCACCAAGTGTGACTCCTGTCGAACTCTCTGCTTTGGCAGAGAGGAACTCGGACGAGGCTTTGCCACAGGGCAAAGTTTCATCCGGGGAGGTAGACAGTCCCTGAACCCGTTTAAACGGTTTCTAATGGGCATATTTTTGGCCGAGCCTACTGGCTCGGAGAGCCCACATTAAACCGGCCTTGTGCCATATACGACCCATGTTTGGGGGTTAAATATCGGAAGTCACCAGGTGTGAGTCACCAAGAGTGTATCACCGAGTGGGTGTATGAATGAGTGAGTCAGGACACCAGTGAGAGAAGTACTCTCCAGTCCACATACTTTGTACTACGTTTCCGTGAATAATATACCGTTTAACTTTATATCCGAGTCTGTGTTATTTTTCTATGGTTTCAACACCATAACAACTGGCGACGAGATTCGAAACGACCTCACGAAAGGGAAGACCAAAATTCTCTCTGTCGACCATAACAACTGGCGACGAGATTCGAAACGGCCTCACGAAAGGAAAGACCAAAATTCTCTCTTGTCGATCATAACAACTGGCGTCGAGATTAGAAACAACTTCACGAAAGAAAGTAAATTCTCTCTTGTTGACCATAACAAATTGCGACGAGATATTCCGAATCACACAAAGGAAAGAACAAAAATATCCCTTGCCGACCATAAGAACTGAAGAACCAAAGAGAAACCTCTACCTGAAGAGAAAAAAAAGGGTCACGCCATAATTCTTAAAAAGATCCCACTGTGTAAATCTCAAGTCTGGCGAACAAAGAGAAATCTTTCACGAAAGAAAGTTACATATACAGCAGTTATATGTTAATACTCAACTGAAAAAAAACGGACACTCCAACCGAATGACAGACAACGTTAAATACGAAAAAAGGCTTTGATACGGACGTCGGATATATTTAGAAAAGTATAAAAGAAATATTTACTCAATCTAAAGTAAAAGCAACAATTTGAAAATACTTACTAGGGAAAAATTGTACGTAAGATTTTTCCCCTCATTGCTATAATTGTTCTTCGCTGCTCTTGACCACACAGAAAAAAAAGAAGAAAAATATATCTGTTTTGAAGCGTGGTTGTTTATGCAAATTTTTTTCTAAAAGGTTTTTTTTAGTATTACCAACCAGAGCTCAGAAATATTAAGGAAAGGAATTACTTTTTTCCCCCTCTTTGAGAAGAAAAATTGTCTAAATTTTGTTTTCTTTCTCTCAGAAAACACGTATTTGAAGTCATTATAGAAGACTTTAAAACAATTATTGTTCAGATGATGAAGGCACAATTTGAACTGCAACAAAAGACTGACGAACGGCAACAAATGTTGGTAGAAATGAGGAACGGCAACAAATGATGGTAGAAAAATTGCTTCTACAACTAAAAGAACAGGAAGAAAAACAAAAAGAACGGGAAGAAAAATTGCTCCTACAACAAAAAGAGCAATAAGAAAAGCAAAAAGAACGGAAGAAAAATTTCAAGAATTATTTCTAAAGACATTGGGTAAAAAGGATGTTAGTGAAAACAACACTGCATTTTCTCATAACACAATTTGGAATCCTATGTAGATATTTAATTATCTTCCTGGAGAAGATAAATCATTTGAAGCTTTTTATAGAAGATATGAAAATCATTTTGCGGTTGATTGTGAGGATTGGACGAACGCTAAAAAAGTTCGCTTACTTTTGAGAAAGTTGGGAACAGCTAAACATCGAGGAATCAGGCATATCGTATGTTAGGAGACTTAAGTACAAGCCAAAAAATGACTCCCCTAAAAATGTAAAGAAACCAAAGAGTACTCCTATTCACAATTTAAATATAGACGACCCTGTGAAAAACAAAAATTACCCCCTAGTCCATGTGGATGTTGTGGTGGACAACATTGGGCGACAGATTTTTTACCGAAACAAGACATGTAATAATTGTGGTAAAATTGTCCACAAAGGGGCGCACTGTAGAAATAAAAGGAATAACAGAAACAGAGTCAGACAAACTATATCAAAGGAAAAGTAGATAAGAATCTACGAAAATACGTTGTAGTTAACATTCTAAACAAAACAGTTAAGCTGCAACTAGATTCTGGCTCGGATCTCTCAATCATTAATCTTCAGACTTGGAGGAAATTAAAAAAACCAACAATGAAAAAGGCAAACAAAACAGCACGTGCAGTAACTGGTGACAAAATCAAATTTGAAGGTGAGCTAACGCTACCTGTGACACTGAATGTCATTACAAAGAAATTAAAAGTTTTCGTCCTATAAAAATTCTGAGAATTTGTTTGGAACGCATTGGATGGAATAGTTTAAGTTGTGGGATCAACCAATCAACAATTTTTGCCAAAAAGTGGAAATATGGCAACAGATGCCCAAGACCTGAAAGAAGAATTAAAAGAAAATTTTCCCGAAGTTTTCTCGGCGGGGCTAGGAAAATTTAATAAAACAAAATCCAAATTTGAGCTAAAAGAAAACGTCCAACCCGTTTTCAAAAGTAAAAGAAATGTCCCATTTGCATCAGTTGAAAAAATCAACGAAGAATTAGACCGATTAGAAAATGCCGGTATACTACCCAAAGTGAGTTTTAGCGAATGGGCTGTCCCCGCTGTATACGTAAGAAAAAAGTCCAACCAAATTGGTGTTTGTGCGGATTTTTCAACGGGCCTCAATGCGGCTCTAAAAGATTACCATTACTCTCTCCCCACACCGGAGGAGGTATTTAATAAACTAAATGGTGGGGAAATATTCTCCAAATTGGACTTAAGCGATGCGTATCTTCAAATCCCTGTTGAGGAGGAGTGCGCAAAACTTCTATGTATCAACACCCACGGGGGTTTATATAAGTTTGACAGATTGGCTTTCGGAGTCAAAGTTGCACCCGCTATATTTCAGCAGGTCATGTATACCATGCTGGGCGGCTTGGACTTTGCGTATGCCTATCTAGATGACATTTTTATAGCAAGCAAATCTACCGAGGAACATCGCAAACATATCCACTAGGTTTTTGAAAGAATTCAGGATTTCGGTCTCAAAGCAAAAGAATCGAAATGCGATTTTTATATGTATGAAATAACGTATCCCGGGCATGACATTGATAAGAATGGAAGACGACCTAACCCAAGGCGAGCAGAAGCTATCAAAAATATGCCTGCCCCAAAAAACGTCAACGAGCTCCAAAGTTTTCTGGGATTTGCCAACTATTATCAAGTATTCATAAATAATATGCACGAGTTACGAGCTCCTCTGAATGAATTGTTAAAAAAGGGGAAAAGTTGGAACTGTACAACGGAGTGCCAGTCAGCTTTCGAAAAAATAAAAAAATATTTAAACTTCAGAACTATTTTTGACTCACTTTAACCCTCAATTGGATATCATTGTGGCCTGTGATGCGAGTTCATACGGCATCGGTGCGTGTATCTTGCATATTATGCAGGACGGTACACATAAACCCATAGCACACACATTAAGAACATTGTTACCCGCAGAAAAAGCGTATAGCCAAATTGAAAAGGGAGACCTCAGTATCATATTCGCGGTAACAAAATTTCACAGATATCTGCATGGAAGGTATTTCGTTCTGCAGACCGATCATAAACCATTACTAACCATATTTGACTAAAAAAAAGGGTTACCGGTTTATACGGCGAATTAGAGATGGGGTACCATCCTTCTCAATTATAATTTTAAAATAAATTATTTGCCAACTAATAAAATTGGCCATGCAGATGGTCTATCCAGACTAATAGCTAATCAAAACCAACCACTTGACTCAGTTATAGCAGCTCTTCGTTCGGACTGTGAAATAAAATCAATAATAGCGAATACCGTTCGGGAATTACCTGTAACATTGTCGGAAATCAAAAACGAAGCGCTAGAAGATGATTTTATTTGCGTGATAAAACGTAAAATCGCAACAAAAGATAATAGCGTGTCAGAAGTCTAATAATTTATTAAGGAACATTTTTTAATACATGACTTTATTTTTAATTTAAAAAATTATTGAAAATTGTCTGCAATTCCCTTCAAATATTCATTTGGGGATTGTTGTGAAAAAGATGAAACAATCTGCAAAATTCTTTCATCTGCTTTCATAGACTTGTTCAATTTAGGGGGGGGGGCATGACCCACCAATTAATTGCCCCCAAAATGCATTTCTTTGCAGCTTTTGCAGCCCCGTAATGAGTCACCATATTGTGGACTTCTCCATCCCCAGCTCTGTGTGTAGTCTTCTATTTGCTACATCAGCATGGTTATTTGTCCAATCTTGAAAATTAAACACTAGTCAGCTGAATGGTCTGTTGTTACTAATAAATCACTGAGACAAACAAACTTTCAAAATCTCTACGACTCAAAGCTGATCGAAGAGATGTGCACACTATGCGAGCCAACACCGCTATGAATTCGATGACAGCGTTGAGTTGTCCTCGCACTGAGTAGACTGATGGTGAGTTGTCCTCGAGTTGAGTTTTCACGGAGATGAGTTGGCCGGTGTTGAGTCGGCGGTGATGAAATGTCCCATCCTGCATCCTAGAATCTTCTCCAAATTCATTTTATGATTTATAATTATTATTTTAATCTGTTTTTACATTCTTTATTCTCTTTGACACTTTGAGTTTTTTTTTCCACCGTTTAATCTTAATTATTTAGTGCTTCAAATTGTCACAAGGCCTTCGTATGCAGTGAATTGTTGAACCAGGCTCGCTATCCCCGCTATATTCAACCGTATGCTACATTTTAACATATGATTAAATAGAACGGGATAGCAAACCTTATTCAGTGTTTTAGCAGCCGAAACATTGATCTAAAACAAGGGTTGGTAACCTTTTGGAGAGAACGGGCCAGAAAGCTAGGCTACATTCCAGAGAAAGGCCATTATATCAAATGTAATATAATAAATTGCCTCTGCCTCAGACCGCTCCGCCCAGAAGGATGTCTTGTACTGGAAGTTTAAAGAAAAAACAACGAAATTAATGTTGTATTATTTAAATATAGTTCTTTATTTTAATGCAAGAATAACGTGATAAAATCTAACTCAATATATATATATATATATATATATATATATATGTGTGTGTGTGTGTGTGTGTGTGTGTGTGTGTGTGTGTGTGTGTGTGTGTGTGTGTGTGTGTAATTTCTCTATATATTATTTATATATTACATATGCGCGGTACTTATTGGAAAGCACACAATATCAGTGGTAGAGATAACATACTTAGTTGTAAGTTTGTGATCCTGCGTTTCACGCCTTTGTGATCGTCAGAAAAACCCTGTTTGTCTGACGATCGCAAGGGCGGGAAACCCAGGGTCACAGAGTTACATCAATACAACTAAGTATATATATATATATATATATATATATATATATATATATATATATATATATATAAAGTGAACATTGAAGTCAACACTTAAAGGCGACAGGCTGTTTCATGCTAGACGCAATCATCAGGCCACACCCCAAAAATATAATTTAACAAAATAGAATAATCCATAAAACGACGACCCAAACGAGAAGATATATATTTTAGATATGTCAAGAAATATAAAAACAATAGTGAGAAATAATTCTCGTTCTAAAATTTATTCGGGCAATGAAACTTGTTATTTAGCATATTGTTACTGTAATCGCAATTTTCGGCTGAACCCGAACAGACTTCTTCAGACATTTCTTGCAACAAACACCTGTATAATTTAAAAAGAGAATCTTCACTGTATTATAAACAATTGACGTTTACGATATACACCGGAAAAATAATTCATGAAGATTTCAGCATTGTTATAAGACATTCTCTCTATCATATATATATATATATATATATATATATATATATATATATATATATATATAAGTGAACATTGAAGTCAACACTTAGAGGCGACAGGCTGTTTCATGCTAGGCGCAATCGTCAGGTGGCCTGACTATTGCGTCTAGCATGAAACAGCCTGTCGCCTCTAAGTGTTGACTTCAATGTTCACTTTTATATTTACACACGCTCTATCTGTGATATTGAGCATTTTATCCCATAAATATAGCAAACCTTAAGAGTATATTTCTTCATATATATATATATATATATATATATATATATATATATATATATATACTTCCAAATAATGATATCTTCATTTTCGCATTATTCAACAGGCTTTTCTATTTGGCAAAAACATATTTCTTGTAGAAGTCAGCAATCGATTCGGAATGAAACTTAGGTTTAAAAACATCCGTCGCATTGTAGGTCGATTAACTCCAACTGATATTTTTTCTGCTAATTGCTCCACAAATTAATTAGATCATTAGTGTCCAGAGGTTAAGTTGGAGATCCGGAGAAATATCCTTCACGGGCTGAATGTGATCCGGAGCCCCGGGGGTTTCTGACATCTGCTTTAGAAGAACATATTCCTAATATATTATCATTCAATATATGAAAGTTAATAAGGTATTTCACATAAGAACCATATTGTCGGTAGTAAACAATCGCAATCATCAGGTGTTCCCTCAAACTCACCGCAGATATCAACTGGAACTGCTACCAATGCTGACAAAATGGTCGGTTCCCTCTATCGCTGCAGTAAGTACCTGACTCCTTATGTGATGATGTCTCTTGACAAAAGCCAGATCTGAACCAAAATAAACTACTGGCATAGAGTTGCCCAATGTCCTCTTTCAAGAGCCTAAAAGCGTCTACGTGGCCTTGTGGGTGATGGATTATTTTCCGCTCTACATCTCCTTTCTCACCGATGAAACTTTGCAAGATTAGCGCTACTCTATAAGTGTTTCCATTATATAATTTAAACATGGTTCTTTATTTCACTGCAGGAAAAACTTGATAACATCTAACGCAACAATATATATATATATATATATATATATATATATATATATACAGGGTGCCCATAAAGTTCGTGTGCACTTTAAAAAATTTATAACTTTATTTGTATTTGCGATAGAAATAATTTGTAAAAAGGATTAGAAAGAAGTAAATCTATATTTTTTTAAAGGTTTTATTGAAATTTTATTTAAGTTTCCACATGTCCTCCATCATTAGCAATACAAAGGGTAATACGATTTTTCAGTTCACGGAAAACATATGCCAACTGATTTACAGTAATGCCTGAAATCACATTAGTTATTTTAGCTATACTTAAAAGTAGGTACATTAAACTTTATAACATTTTTTACAGATTATTTCTATCACAAATACAAATAAAGTTATAAATTTTTTGAGGTGCACACGAACTTTATGGACACCCTGTATATAGGAGTTAAGTTGAAGAGCCGGACAAAAATCCTTTACAGAAGAACCACAACGAGATCCCCTTCTCAAACGGCTCTACGCAACGTCGATCACCATCAGTGAGAGATAAAGAATTCCATATAAAGTTCCATGGTCTAAAAAGCTTGGGGTGTCCTTATCTAGCCCCCGGAAAACTGACCTCTTCTCAAGCGGCTAAAAAGTAACATGTGAGCATCTTTGGCTTGAACTAGACTCTTTCAGCACGCGAATTCCTATTGCTGTGTGTGTCACCATTGAATATTCATACACAGTACACAGGTACGAGTGTCGTTATGTAAGAAAATAAACGAAATCTTTATATATTTTATGGGAGTATCTACTGACACTCCTTGTTTTTCTCATTGGCAATTTATTCTTGCAGCAAATGTTATTTGTTATAAAAATAATTACTCCAATCTATTAGTAACACTGACCTTAGTGATAACAGCAACACTGTATCAAAACCTGTTTGTTGAGTTTTACAAAACGTGATAAATTCTAAATGGAACGTTACGTTTATTGAAAAGATTTCTTATATAATTTCTTTAGACTTGAATTATTGCCTTTTTTCAATGACATTGAATAGTCTACCTGAAACGTCTACCGTCGATTCTATTCGCTCTTCTCGTCACCTACATTGATTCGTCGATGTATTCAGCCAGTGACAAATGGCGTTTCACCGATAGCGGAAGATCTATGAAAAAATTGTTTTTCTTATTTGTAGACAGGGTAGACGATGGCTTCTCTGATTGTCAACCGCTAAAAGTTGTCAACTTCTTATATAATAAGAAACTTATAAATTATATAACTTCGTAATTGCCTCTAATCGAATATAAAGGTTTTACCATCAGAAGGTTTTCCCGCTTTAAATCGTCATCAGGCATTCTCACGCAGAAAAATCTTGAACCAGGGTTACCACACTGTTATATCGAGTAATACAATAAAACGGTAATCGGCCATTACCACTAGTCGTGACATCCCACCGGTTCTCACCTGTTCGCGCGAACTGATTCTTAAAATTATAAAAGTTTAGCGAACCTGTTGTTGGATTATCCGAAAATAATCTTATATATTAATAGCCGATGGTTTAGGTAAAATGTTACTTACGCTACGCTCGTGCGCGCGCCTAGTGAAAAATATGTGGCAAATCTTCTAGTCATAAATTTGATAGATCTTCCATTGGATCTTTGGGACTGTAGCAATTCAGTTCAAATGTGGCTAAGAAACCATAACCCAATGTGACACCCGACTTTTTCTTTTTGTCACGGCGCCAAATGTGACGTCGGTCCTTTGTGAGGGGCTAACCCTGGGACATCGGTTGAAGTCTTGTTGGGTTCTAGTACCAACTTGTCGTACTCGGCTCGCTTCCAACGCCTGGTCACCGAAAAAACTGCTTTGATCTCGATTCAACCTACCCACGTTGTGATTTGATCTTAGGTTGACGAGATCAATCAAACGTCGGGCCGTAGTGCCAGCCGAATCCGGGTCAAGGTGATACTGCACAATAAATGTAGACAAAAAAAAAAACAAAAGCACAAACAACAAATTCAAGGCGAGCGACTGGTTAGGAATAGTGATTAATTTAATGTCGGTTTGTTGAGTTACAGGAGTGCGTCTCTCTCTTTCTCTCCCAGCCCGAAGAAAAAAATGTGGATTGTAACACTTTTGCGCTATCAGCTACTTCTGGATATCTGGGTTGTTTTTCAATAAAGTCGTCTCTGGTGGAGAATATAAGTCAGACTTCAATAATTTGTTCTTGGTTAGAAGTCTAAGTCGGAAACTTGCTTTGGTGGGAAATCTAAAGTCGGACTTCAACAAATTTGTTCTTGGTTAGAAGTCTAAGTCGGAAGGCATGGAATCGTGCGGTCACCTGTGCGAGGCGTTATCTTCCGAGTCCCCTTGTCTCTTGGGCTCGACTGGATCTCTCTGCGAACTGCACTGCTCTTGGACTGCACTGCCAAAAACTAACTTCACTCTCTTTCACTCTACTCACTGCCAAACGCCCGAAGACGTTTGCTTATATAGACGCCGATCAAAACCTGTCGCGGGGTCGGGCGTGGTGTGGCTACCACGTTGATTTCAAATCCCCAATAAGGATTTTCTTTGTTTTCGGTCAGAAACACTTATCATTTTCCATTTTTGGAAATCTTCTTCCACTCCCACCCTCTTCTGTTCTTATAGTGTTATCTCACCATACTTTAGAGGGCGTCAACGGTTTTCCCACTTCCTCGCAGCAACATCTTATACCTATCCTCTCAATGGGCGGTGGCAGGCCTCCTCCCTGCGTCACATGATCACCTCCGCCTAGCTATTCGGCCAATAGGCGTCAAAACAGTGTGAATCTGATAATCTCAATTTTTATCCAACTTCACGGCATATGGAATTCCTCAATCAAGTTTTTCGCCAACATTAAGTGGACGGAATTTTTGGCGAAATTGGGTTAATTAAAAAAAAATCCAATAACATGGCTTTTGTTATCACAAACGAATTTCAACAGAACACAGATGTCTTGTCCAACCGACATCTCCTCAACTCAGGGCCGGGCCCTGTGTGCGGTCGTCAGATGACCTATTAAATCCTTTCCCGATAATATAAGTTTTGGCTATCATGACACAGTTAATGTTTTATCTGCCCCAAAACTCTGGGATTCATCAACTAATTTTTACGACAATGACCATCAGAATTTTCGCCGTCCCGTTATGAAAACAACATCGCTATGTGGGTGGCCTTTTTCCTTATCATCTAAGTTGTTAAATCTTGTCCCTCTGTTTCTTTCTTTTCTTTCTCTTTTTCCTTCCTTTGTCCTCGCAGAGAATTCTCATCATTCTCTGATGAGACTGCTGTCACTATAACACAGTCAATGGGTAAAATCTCTGGGGACATTTGGCATGTCTCAGCGTCAAACTTCCGCGAGAAAGCAAAAATGACTATCTTGATTCGCACTTGAAAATAACAAAACAAAAAAAATCTTTTCACCGATCCCTTGTTTTGGGAAAATAACAAAACAAAAAGAATATCGCTCAGTATGTCTTTCGTTCTATCTATCGGTTTAAGTTATCGCTCAGTATGTCTTTCGTTCTATCTATCGGTTTAAGTAATCCCCGTAATTAACTTCTGTGGTTAATTAATTGGTTAATTAACCTGCCGTTTCTAAATAGTGTTACACCAACAGATGACACTAGAGTCAAAAAGCATCATACTTCTGAACAGAAATTTTTTTTTTAAGCTTATCACTCCAAGCAAGTCTGGAAGCCACTAGCACGCAAGGGGTTACAGAAGGTTTGAAGGAAGAGCAGATAGGAGTGGTAATGGAGAGAATGTGGAGAAAGATAGTTGATCGATCAAGGCAAGGGGTTTACAGAAGATTTGGAGCGAGAGCAGATAGGAATGAAAGGGGAAAGGATGTGGACAAGGGAAGTGGATAGATCAAGGCAACTGGAGATGTCGATTGACGTTACACTTAAATAGTTGGAGATTGTATTCGTCAGGGAAACAGGAATAAGGAAGGGAGTTCCACGGGCGAGATGTGCGAGATGAAGCTATTGGAGTAGAAGAGACGTCTACATCTCACAGTTTCAACGGTGAAGGGGTGGGAACGGGATGCCAGCCTCGTAGGACGTTTAAATTCATGAGGCCTAGGAACCAGCGAAAGCAGCTCCTCGGAGCAATTACCGTGAAAGTATTTGTAAAAAAGACAGAGCGAGGAAACGTCGCGTCTGTGAGAGAGCGACTGCAGACGAGATGACAGATCAGGGCCAATTACATTACATATCCGTCTCTGGATCTTATCAAGAACCCTGAGGCAAACAGCAGGAGCTCCAGACCATATATGGCAGCCATACTCCATGCAAGGGCGAATGGTATGGCGACAAAGATGTGGACAATAGTCCGACTAATGTAAACACTGAACAATTAACACAAACAACAAAAAATGCAAATTCCTTACTACACGCGAAATACAGTTAGCAAGGTCAAATTATTTAATGATCTAATTTAATTTCGGCTTATTGTTTGATAACTTCTCGGCATCAGGTAAAATATTTGTCGATGACAGGATCAAAAACATCATCCAAGTGGTCATCACCCAAACTTGTTCTTAAACGGCTTTCATCATGTCATTTTCAAAGAAAGTTGTTCACAGGCATATGTACTTCCAAATAATATCTTCAGTTTCGCATTATTCAATAGTTTTTTTATCTTCCGTTTGGCAAAAACATATTTCTTGTAGAAGTCAGTTGTAGATTCGGAGTGAAACTTTCATGCAAAACATCCGTCACGTTGCAAGTGATATTTTTCTGCTACTTACTTCACAAATTAATTAGATAATTAATATTCAACGGTCAAGTTGGAGAGCCGGATAAAATCCTTCACGGGCCTGATGTAGCCCGGGGGTTGCTGACCTCCTAGTCTAATATGTTTGGAGACCCCTGATCAGTTATTCGCTCGGAACGTTGATAGTTATGAAATTCTCTCCAAGAAATCAGTATCAAAGAACATGATATTAATATCGGAGTTAGATAGCAAAAGTTAATAGCTTTAAAAACAGACCATAAATATTATGAAAATGCTTTTGCCATCATGATCTTCATACTCTCTCCCTATTTTCTTTTTCTTCCCACCTTCGGCCTGATGATGGTGGCGGAAATGACTGTGAATCAAAGAAAGTTTGATGAGACCATCACGTGAATTTGATTTTGGTGGCCAACTCTGCGCGACGGAGAAGCCCACACACTTGACCAGAATCGCCTCAAAAGGGACTGATACCGACGAGATCTGGCAAACGTGTTTGCATCGGGTTGCCGGATGGTTGGTCTGTCAAGGTCCACCTTGGTTACACCAGCCCGACTGGCGCTGTCTTCTTCCGCCGGTTTGACCATTCAGATTGTGTAGATCTTTGCCTATTCCGCCGTTAGGGGTCTTTGGGATTGGTCGCGTTAAATCTGGTCTCTCCTCCTCAATCATGGGTAGCCCTACAGGAGTTGGAGATGCAGACGGCTCCGTTCTTGGGATCACTGTAACAAGTAACCCCTCTACCATGACAAGGAACGACCATATATTTATATATATTTTACACTGGATGTCGTAGTGAACAGTTCGTTGTCAAATATACCACTTTGACTTGATACTTATCTGGTGTAGGGATCCGTCCCTGTGCTGGTGGTATCACGACTATGACTAGTTTGGACCGGCTCTGACCAGTTTGGACCAGCTATGACAAGCCAAGACCAGCTATGACTAGCTTAGACCAGCTTTGACCAGCTTGGACAAGCTATGACCAGCTAAGACCAGCTTAGACCAGCGGCCCGAATGAAAACACTCGGGTCCCCACGTTAAAAACTGACCTTGTGTCACAACCTGACTCACTGGGAGGGGGGGTTATACCACTTTGACTTATTTTTTAATGCCGATAACAGAAACGAATCAATAAATAAGAAAAGAATAAGAGTATAGAATTACCATTAAATATATGAGAATATTTTTGTTATTGTTGTTATTAAAAATAAATATTTGAGAGATAATAATAATAATAATAATAATAATAATAATAATAATAAAGAAAGTAATTCACTACTGAACCAACAGCAAAAAAAAATAATTAAATAACATTACGACTCGAAACGCTTTTCCTCCATTACATTAGATGGACAACGAGGGTTGGATTAAAAGAACGATTCCACCATTACCCGTAAAACCTTGATTCCATTGGATGACCTGCAGTACTTTGGTAAATTAGCACAAAACAGGGAGTTTGGAAAGGACTGGCAAGCGATATTCCCAAAGTTGCTGAAGGTGAAAAAAAAACACACTGATTTGCAGTGTGTCTTCAAGTCGAATCAAATCTAATGATGATGACATTTATTTAGAAAAATGCTTAACTGTCTGGGAAGTGTTATTTATAACAAAACGATGGCAAATGCGACACCGACATCCGAAGGCGCATTGGCATAGCAAAAGATGCCTTCGCAAAAGTAAACAAAGTATTAAGAAACAAGAAGAATCTGTTGATCTAATAAATTAATAATTATGCTATCATTCGCTTAGCTTAATTTGCCACAAGGCCACAAGTATAGGGCAACGGGTGAGGATTAAACTGATAATCAGCCTCACTAGCCCCATTAATAATTACCTGGCACTGAGGAGCATTGGACGAGTTCATGGTTGCCCGTATGTGAAAGAAGGAAACGGAGAAAAGGAAGGAAAAATGAGGAAAAATAAAATTAACAAAAGAAAAATGAATTTTTGGTAATACTATGTTTCTTTATGGTTAGTAAGAAGGCCGCATGAAGGTAAGGTTATATTCTTTTTAAAGTTTTTCATTGTGATGTGTGTATTTCTTTTTCATAAATATTCCATGTCAAAATCTGGGTGCGCCTAATGCATGGACGAGTCCATTAGGCCGGCAAATACGGCAAATAAAGAGATAAATGAAACAGAAAACCTGGCACAAGGGCACAAATCTTGGGGGCTCAGTGAGGATGAAACCCACTAGTAATAGGCAAACAACCTCACTAATTATTGTCCCACGTTGAGAGCGCGTCATTTGACAGTTAACATAATTTTATATGCGTAAGCTTCTCTTCAACTGTTTTTCTCATTATTTCTTTATGATCTTTTGAAAAGAAATACCTTCTTACCTCCCCCAACTTCTTTTACGATCATTTAAGTCGACAATATCAATCATCAACCTTTACATCCGGGAACTACTTTTACCTTTCACGTTCACTTTTAAATCCTTTTTTCTGGGTCATTCTCGTTATATTCTTTTTAGCACCTCTCTCTCTCTCTCTCTCTCTCTCTCTCTCTCTCTCTCTCTCTCTCTCTCTCTCTCTCTCTCTCTCTTTTCATTCACTTTTTCTTTCCTATTTTTTCCCCTTAATCTCTCCACTCATTTTACGGTCCTTTCGCTTACACATGAATGCAAAGTTCACGTGACATCAAATGACACTTTCTATTTGTCAACCACATCTAAGATAGTTTGATAAGTTTACCAAAAAGTAAAAATAAAATCGTGACCAGACCTACCGAGAGTAAAGAAAAGGAATGTAACAGAGGCAAGTGCCTCGAGACCATGGCGTTCTATACTACAGACCTATTCATAGTGCAACTGAGAGCCAGAATTAGAGGCCTATTTCAAAATGCTTCCCTTTAAACTTATATAATTGATGTAATGGAATAACTTGTCACCCCCACGAGTAACTAAACTATAGGTAGTAACTACCTGTAAGTATCGGTAAGTCAACAGACTACGGAGTCTAGCTGAAATCTTTTACGGCTGTACTGTCAAACTCTCTGCTTTCGGACAGAGAGGAACCCAGACGAGGCTATGCCGAAGAGCAGAGTCTCGTCTGGGGTGGTAGACAGCTACCCGACCCCGTTTTTTACAGGGTCTAGGGGGAATTTTTACCCGGGCCTACGTGCTCGGATACCCCACATTAAATTCGGCCTTGTGCCACATCTGACCGAGTGGGGAGGTTGGCAAATATCCTAGCTGAAATATTTTCAGCTATACGGTTGAACTCTCTGTCTTCGGGCAGAGATGAACCCGGACGAGGCTCTGCCGAAGAGCAGAGTCTCGTTCGGGGAGGTAGACCGACCCGATCCCGTTTATGCGGGGTCTACGGGGATTTTTTGGCCGAGCCTACATTGAATTCGGCCTTGTGCCACATGTGACTGCGTGGGACAGTTGCTAGATACCGTCTAGTTGGGACTGTGACTCAGATATTAGCTGTTGTCGAACTCTCTGCCTTCGGGCAGAGAGGAACGAGGACGAGGCCTTGTCGAAGGGCAGAGTCTCGTCCGGGGAGGTAGACAGACCCGAACTCGTTTATGCGGGGTAACGGGGAATTTTTGGCCGAGCCTACCGGCTCGGACGCCCCACATTAATTTCGTGCCACATCCTACCTCGTGGGGAGACTGGTAAATATTGTCTAGCTGAGATCTGTTGAGTACGACTCAGACTTACGCGAGAACTACCGACCTTCCAATAGTAGCACCACTCACTACTGGATTGACTTGCGACGACCTTGTGCATAACCGTTACCTTTATTCTTATTGTACTGGTTTTTGTACAATAAACCTTTACTTATTTTATCCACCGTGTTTTTCAAGTATATATTCCTATTAGCACGGAATATAACAATAATATTCTTCATAAATTACTTTTTGATTAATTTTATAGCGTAAAAATATTACTTTTACTTTTATTTTATGTTTTCTAATCGCTAGCTAAATTAAAATTCAACATGCTTTTGTCGCTAAATACTTTTTAAAAACACCAATTACTCATAAAAAATTAAATTTTATCATCAGTTTTTTTTTTGTTTGTTTTTATTTTTGTTTTTATGAACAGCAACATCATAAAGAAATATATTGATGGAATAATCCATACTAACCTCTCACCCCTCCGCTATAATCCTGTGCTGTTCCTTATTTTATTTTCCATACACACAATAAAAATTAATTCGCACGACGGATATCAAAAAAATACAACTGCGCGGGAATTCACTCCTCACCCTACCTGGACAGTATTTTAATCACGAGACAGGCATTTCACCCACAACAACGTTTGTAACAGAATTAAAAGATAAAATGTCTCTTCTCAACTTTTCACCAACCAGGAAAACAGAGAAACAAACTTACATCCCAAACGATCTTCACACCTGCAAATATATATTTATCAGGAATGACGCGGTTAAAAAACCACTCTGTCCAAATTATTCAGGACCATATCAAGTTCTGGACAGGCATGAAAAATATTTTACTATTATGAGAAAAGAAAAGAAAGATAATATCGCTATTGATCGCATTAAACCAGCGGACATCGAGGAACAACCTCATACAATACCTCCACAAACACATATTCACACAGAAAATGAGGAAGCTGAAAAACTAAATACTGACATCACACCTACAACGAAAACCGGCAGAAAAGTCCACTGGCCGAAACATTTTAAAGAATATATCGCATATTGAAAAACATATGTATCTTTCATATATTTTCCAATCTGGGGGGGAGTATTGTGCTGTTCCTTATTTTATTTTCCATACACACAATAAAAATTAATTCACACCACGGGTATCAAAAAAATACAACTGCGCGGGAATTCACTCCTCACCATACCCTGTGGGGTCAAAAACAAGAACGGCGCACCCAAAAGTTCGGACGTAGTGAAAAGAACACCATGTGGTAAAAAAATATGATTTATTGACCAATCAGGGCTCGACATAAGAAACCTTAATTTCTTAATCTCCCCGTAGCCTCATCATTCAGATATAAGGAAGGTAGAAACTCTCATCAGACCAGAGGGAGAACAGCGACAAGCCGACATCAAAGCGACACGGACAGCTTCGAACACACACACACACACACACACACACACACACACATACACACACACACACACACACACACACACAGAGGGAATTCAGCAGTTCACACAACAGGCAGTATCGCGTATCAGTGAACATTCCTTCACACTCTCTTTCTTTCATCTCGCTCGCTACACATCGTCCTACCTTTTCCCTCTCACATTCCCAGTGCCTTTCTTTCTCCTTTTCTTCCACTGCTTTACGGACAATTTCATTTTTGTACAAAAAAAATAATTCTTATATTTTTTTTTACGAAAATAAACAAAAGTTTATTTTGCTTTATTTGTAGTGTATTTTCCTTTTATTATTTGTCTGAGGGACTTCTTTGCGCCCTCAACAATCCACTTTACACCAAAAATCGCCTATCAATCAATCAACTTCTACAGCTTATCAAACCTTTCAGCAAGCAAGATTTCTCATTGGCTCAGACCCTTAGAACTGTAACAAGTTCACGCGAAAATGTCTGCTCTGGAGCCTATTTTATTGACCAAAACTCTATAAATAGAGAATTTGAATCGACTCAAGCAGTCAGACTTTCACCCCTGGAGAGATGCCAAACTAATCCACGCAAGTCAAAACCTTGACCAACTACACTTTTACCGCTCAAACTTCTCTGACTCAGCAAACAACAACCACGCTCTCTCAGGAACAATTCCTAGCAATTACTTACAATACTTAAAAAGTGATATTTACTCACTACTAAATAAGTATTCGTAAACAAGCAATCAAACTTCCAAACAACTAAAGGTACACAACTCCTACCAATTTTGAACAATAACTTAAACAAACTTACGCACACACACTATTGATTGAACTCGCACAAAGGATATTTTTGTACATAACTAAATACTTAGTTGAATTTTACGAACAGCTTCACACACGCTGAAACTTCACAAAAATACTCTACACAATCTAATTCAACCATTTATCCAAAAATATTCAACCCAATTGTATATGTCAATTGTATATAAATCAATGTTATTGTTACACTTTTAATTATGTTTGTCTTCACTCTGGATTTTCTTGCATGATTTGTTTTCTGATAACTAAAACATCAGACATTCCGTTGCAAAGAAGATGCAGGAACTGCAACAAAAGATTTCTTGACATCTAAACCTTTACAAGTTTTATCATGAAGGCGTGAATAACCTTGCAACTCGATGGCAGAAGTGTTTAGATGTTCATGGTTCCTATTTTGACGGATTTAAACACAGTTTAAATACATTAATTCAGGAATCAAATTTGATTCTCTGATCTGGCAGAATTTTCCAAACTACCTCGTAATAACTTATTTTCATAAAGATTCCTTTGGCTGTCTTTACTTTTGATATCAAATTGCTATAATGGAAAATGTGTTTCAACATGCATCGCAAATTTCAGAATTCATTTTAAGAACTCACAATTTAAACAGAAGCTACTGATAAACTGTTTAGTCAAAGCCATTATCACTTCGTTTCTTGTGACAGTTTTGTTTCACTAGTTACTTCGGGGATCTTTTATTCTCGACTGCGGTTTTATTTATTTTCTTGTCAGACACTCAGGGATCTTTGTTTGCTCAACTTGGTTTTGAGATAAGCTTTGTTGTCTCACTGTCTTTGTCGTTCTGTTACAAATCCTTTCTTTCGACACGTGTTAACATTTCAAGTCGCTGTTGTTTTAAGCACATGATTTTGTTAACATGAAATATAAAAAAGCGATTTATAAAATGTCGAGTGTAATCAATAAATCACTGATATCATTGACCATCTAAATTTGACCATTGAAATTTGCAATGCATGTTGAAACACTTTTTTCCATTATAGCAATTTGATATCAAAAGTAAAGACAGCCAAAGGAATCTTTATGAAAATAAGTTATTACGAGGTTGTTTGAAAAATTCTGCCAGATCAGAGAATCAAATTTGAATCAAACTATAAAATTTTCTCACCCAGTTAAGCTCGACTATTTTTCGTTTTTCTCTTTCATTTTCTTTTTCTGTTTTGTTAGATGAAGCCAGACATCAAATAACAGAATAAACTGGGCACCTCAGCTGTGAATGACAACCAGTCTAAGAGAAAGAATAATCCTAATTCAAAATCATGAAGAAGGAAACGGCGAATCACTCCATCATCTGTCTATAAAGATATGGCAGATTAAAGAAAAGGACGCTGTGGAGAGTAATAATATCCTGAAGGAATATGACATTTGAAAAGAGAATATAATACTGAGTATTACAACGTGAATTTGAAAATAATTCAATTTTACTTAATGTCATGAGCTAATATACAACTTATAATTTGACTGGGGCTCAAATACTTATACAAAATTTATTATTGCTAATTGAGAAACTGATTCGTTTTCTACAGCTTATCAACCCTTTGCAGGTTATTTAAAGCCAGAAAATAATTTTACATTGTAAGAATTTTTAAGATAATAATTATTTAGTAATAAAGTCTTACAAATTAACCCATATCTGGGAGAGAAGTAGATTCATACCTTACCCAAGGGTATTTACGCAAAAGTGAATATAACGAACCTAACTGAAATTCGAACTCGGCTCTCCGATTAGCAATTCCGTGTCATTGTACATTACACCATTCATACATCCAAGATTATAGTATATAGTATCAACTTCCAAATAATATATTATCACATATAAAAAGAGGAGTGACGAGATAGATTCAAACCTTTTGTTTTATTGGATTCATTTTCTACGGCTTATCTACCCTTTTCTGGTTATTTAAAGCCAGAAAATTTTTTTAGATCGCAAGAATTTTATTTTTGGAATATAACGAAGCTAATAACAATCGAACCTCGGATTCCCGATTAACAATTCCGCCATTATCCACTACATCACTCGCACACCCACGCTTACAGCACCTGTTATTCCCAAGTGGTCACCCATCTAGTTACTGACCAGGTTCGATGTTGCTTAACTTCGGTGATCGTACAGCAACTCATCTCCCCTATTAATAATTTCAAGGTATTATCCATTACACCACTCGCATATCCAAGATTACAGCACCTGGTATTCCCAAGCGGTCACCCATCTAGGTACTGACCAGGTTCGATGTTGCTTAACTTCGGTGATCGTACGGCAACTCATCTCCCCTATTAATAATTTCAAGGTATTATCCATTACACCACTCGCACACCCAAGCTTACAGCACCTGTTATTCCCAAGCGGTCACCCATCTAGGTACTGACCCGGCTCGACTTTGCTTAACTTCGGCGATCGTACATTCTAAGAAAAAGAATAATCCGAATTCAAAACCATGGAGAAGGAAAGAGGAAACCACTCCACTATCTGTCCATAAATATATGGCCGAGCAAAAGAAAAAGAGAACCATGATTGTATACGTCCTGAAGGAACGTGAGATTTAAAAAGACGGAGACGATAGTGAGTATTGCAACGTGTCGTGAATAGTTCGATTTTAGTAAATTTCATGAGCTAATATTTAGCCAAACTTATAATTTCATTAAGGCTCAAATATTTATGCAAAACTGATTATTGCTAATTGTAAAAATAAAATATTTAATGAAATTAATTCTCGAATTGTTATTATCAGTTTATATATTAAAGTGTCTTACTAGTGCAGATGAAGTAGATCGTTACGTTATCTCACGAGTTCGGTAAGCCATTCGGGTCGTAGGGGCCTCATACGTATTGCAGCCATAGCAGCAGTGGTGTATCTAAGGTAGCATGGTCTGACGGAGCTTATCCCTCTTTAGGCTGGTTTTCCTTATCCTAGACTAGTTCCGACTTCAAGGCAAGAGAGCCCAGCCAGTCGTGCAATTTAATTTATAGCTACTAGTGAGGGAGGGAGGGAGAAGATATGGATTCATACCTTTCCCAAGGGAGCATAGACAACGAAAATTCTCGACCAGAATTTGAATAAGAGCCATCTTTTCACCAGGCGAAAGGTAATAATAAATGGGACAACTCAATGGGGTCAGTTTTATAACCCCCCTAGCAAGGAAATATTGCCGACTACATGCAGTGGCAAGGAGGGTATACTGAGTGAGAGAACTCCCATAGCCCAGCCTTTTCTTCAAGGCTATTTGCTCGCTACCAAGCTGAAAACCTTACTGAAGAATTTTGGAAGAAGGAACTCCATTTTTTGACAAGGAAATCTCGGCGTCTCGCTAATTGCTGTTTCGTCAATTCACGGCCCAGTGCGTGTATCACTCATTACACATAACTGAATCGGAGAGCCGAGTTCAAATTCCAGTCAAATCCATTACATTCACTTACATGCTAATACCCTTGGGAAAGGTATGAATCCTCTTCTTCTATGGGTAAATAGCAGGACAGACCGGGTTCTATAGCCTTGGATGGCAACTGGTCTACCGCAGAAAGAAATGGCAACCTACAGCGGGAAAAACCTGCCTTGTCAGTCATGTATCGAAAGATACATGATCGCCTAAGCGATGGGTTATTTAATGCCAACAAGATTTTTAGGATAGGTTCATATGAATGGAATATGTATCGAGAGATACGTGATTGCCTGATCGTCTATCACGCACGTCACAGAACTGAATCGGAGAGCCGAGTTCGAATTCCAGTCGAATCCATTACATTCACTTACGTGCTAATACCCTTAGGAAAGGTATGAATCCTATTCTCTTCTGTCCAGCTATGGGTATATATCAGAACAGACCGAGTTCTATAGCCTTGGATGGCAATTGGTCTACCGCAGAAAGAAATGGCAACCTACTGCAGGAAAAAGAAACCTGCATCGTCAGTCATGTATCGAAAGATACATGATCGTCTACGCGTGTATCACGCATGGCACATAACTGAATCGGAGAGCCGAGTTTGAATTCCAGTCGAATCCATTACATTCACTTACGTGCTAATACCCTTCTGAAAGATATGAATCCTTTTCTTCGGTTTTGATGATTGCGCAGAAAGCATTCTTTTATACTGAATTAAGAAAAAAATAGCTGTGTAATATTTGAGTTCGGTAAACATCAGCATAAACTGACTTATCATATGAAAATGTTTCGGTTGGAAGCAACATGTATCGTGAATGGTCTGTAAAGGTGAATTTGGCTTAGATAAGAAACTATACGACAATTAGCTACTAGAATTTGGAAACAATGCTTCAGCAGTTATATTGTAGACGCGATGTTGCCTCGCTCTGCCTTTTCTACAAGTACTTTCACGGTAATTGCTCCGAGGAGCTGCTTTCGCTTGTCCCTAGGCCTCGTGAATTTAAATGTCCTACGAGGCTGGCATCCCGTTCCCACCCCTACACCGTTGAAACTGTTAGATGTAGACGTCTCTTCTACTCCAATAGCTTCATGTCTCGCACATCTCGCCTATGGAACTCCCTTCCCTATTACTGTTTCCCTGACAAATACAATCTCCAACGGTTTAAGTGTAGCGTCAATCGACGCCTTGATCTATCCACTTCCCTTCTCCACATCCTTTCATCTTTCATTCCTATCTGCTCTCGCTCCAAATCTTCTGTAACCCCCTTGCCTTGATCGACCCACTGTCTTTCTCTTTCTCCACATCCTCTCCTTTACCACTCCTATCTGCTATTCCTCCAAACCTTCTATAACTCCTTGCGTGATAACGGCCTCCAGCCTTGCTTGGGGTGATACGCTCAAAAAAAAAACAACAAAAAAAAACAGAGCAATGGCATTGACTGAGTTATATTATTTCCTGAACTATTGTTTGACTACTTGAGGTACAGAGAGACTTAGTAATTCTGAGTAAAGGAGTAGAGATATTAGATGGAGAGTGGTTAATTGGGTCGGACCGGGATAGAAAATGTTCGGTTTCAAAATATTCATTTTGAATTTATAAAATACATCGAGAAGTTTAGAACCTAAAATAAAGCAAGTAAGATTTGATGACATAATGGTTGTGAGTTCAATCCCTGGATCGGGCAGTGTGAGCAGTAAGTGAACAGTACCAAATAAAGTAAAAGCTAGACGATAACTCTAGACATGAGAAGTGGAACGAGAACAGTCTACCCCCGGAGATTAAATAAAAGGTTCAGTTCAGAATTACCCAGATCGATATATACCTGAGGAGGGGTGCAAGACGACTCATCACCGCCAACTCAACGCCGCCGACTCAACAACTCCGACTCAGCACCAGCCAACTCATCTACGTGACAACTCTAGAATAACTCTCCATTCAGCGCGAGGACAATTCAACGACATGCAAACTATGAAAGATTTTCGTCGACTTTTTAAAAACAAATAAAATTTAATAAGGATCATTTTTAATACATGACGTTACTTTTAATTTAAAATTTTATTGAAAATTGCATGTAATTCCCCTCAGACATTCAGTTGGAAATCGTTGTACAAATGAAGAAACAATCTGCAAAATTCATTCATCAGCCTTCATAGACTTCTTCAATAAAGAAGGAAGGGATGATGCAAAATTAATTGCTCGAAAAATGCATCTTTGCTTTTTGCACCTTTTGCAGCCTCGTAACGAATCTCCATATTGTGGTGTGCTCCATCCCAAGCTCTGCGTGTAGTCTTCTATTTGCTACTTGAGCATGGTTATTTGTCCAATTTTTAAAATTAAACACCAGTCAGCCAAATTGGCTGTTGTAACTAATAAATTACTAAAGCAAACAGATAAACTTTCAAAATCTCTACGACACAAAGCCGAAATAAGAGATGTGCACACAGTTGCACGCCAACACCGGTCTGAAGCTATGAATTCTAGGCCAGCATTGAGTTATCCTTGCGAGGAGTAGGTTGGTGGTGAGTTGTACTTGAGTTGCGTTGTCATGGAGATAAGTTGTCCGGTGTTGAGTCGGCGGTGATGAAATGTCCGATCCCGCCTGAGGAAGACTGGAGGGCACAACGGCCGAAATGTTCTAAAAACAACAACAAAGATGAAGAGAATAATCCGAATATAGACTGTGTTAATAATGATAACTCTTCATCCCAGAAATGCAGACAAACACCAAGTAAGAGTGAGCGAAATACAATATAACTAACTCCAGACCTAGACCCACAACCCCGAGGAAGTCGTGATGACGGCATTAATGTGTAAGCCCTAATCTTGCTGAACCCAGAAGGAAGAGAAATATGGCATTTCTCGCAAATGTACGTACAAATATTCCTAGTCTTGAGTACTTTAGAAACATGGGTTGCGTGGAATGCTAATAGAAAGATCTTTGCTTAACAACTTCTGTAAGTAAATTATCTAGCATTCACTGCCGGACTGAGATTACATAAACATTCAGGCTTCTTTTCTTTGTTTCTTAATACTTTGTTTAGCTTCTGAAAGGCATCTTCCCCTTATTAGTTGCTAGTATTTTTGTATGATAATCCCACTCAATTAACATTGCATCAGCTGAAGAAAAATAGGATTGATCCATCAGCAGTTCTAAAACGCTTGGAAAAAATTGAGAATATTTTTAAAAATAGTGAAAATGGTTTCCATATGAATTTTCACAGCAAAGCAGTATATAAGTGCTGTATACCTACAATACACTTCCTGCTAAGGGGGTAAAAAGTTTTGGGTGTTTTTTGTGTTTTTTTCCATTTTGTATGGAATATTGATATTTTATCAAAATTTAAGTTTTGGACCCGTAAAAATCGGTGTAACAAAAGGAGGATTTTTATCTTAAAACCGTTATTACTGTATACTTCCATGACTCCCTCGGCAATGTTTATTGTTTTAAAAGACTTTGTTTGGAATTTTAATAACAACAAAATTGTTACACCCTATTTAGTTGTTAGATTATTTATTTAATGAAAACACGACTGGCATGTTGAAATTTTCGTCAAGCAAAGCATTTCAACAGTGAAAAACACACCTTGACTAACTGCATGGGAACTTTTCATCAAATATAAAAAATATACCGACTTAAATTCTGATAAAACGAGAGGCAATCAACAATAGGTAATTAATGGCTTAACGAAACGTCACTGAAGATTTAAAAAATGAGTTTTTCATTGAACTAAGTGATAATTCAACACCATCTTCACTTGAATCTATCGCAATCTCTTAATATCTATCTATCTATTTATCTCAGTCTCTTTATCTATCTATCTATCTATCTATCTATCTATCTCAGTCTCTTTATCTATCTATCTATCTATCTATCTATCTATCTATCTCATTCTGATCATATCTATCTGCCTCACTTTGTTCATATCTATCTTAATCGGTTCATTATCTATCTATCTATCTCATTCTGTTCATATCTATCTGTCTCACTTTGTTCATATCTATCTTAATCGGTTCATTATCTATCTATCTATCTATCTATCTATCTATCTCATTCTGTTCATATCTATCTGTCTCACTTTGTTCATATCTATCTTAATCGGTTCATTATCTATCTATCGATCTATCTATCTCATTCTGTTCATATCTATCTGTCTCACTTTGTTCATATCTATCTTAATCGGTTCATTATCTATCTATCTATCTATCTATCTATCTCATTCTGTTCATATCTGTCTGTCTCACTTTATTCATATCTATCTTAATCGGTTCATTATCTATCTATCTATCTATCTATCTATCTATCTCATTCTGTTCATATCTATCTGTCTCACTTTGTTCATATCTATCTTAATCGGTTCATTATCTATCTATCTATCTATCTATCTATCTATCTATCTCATTCTGTTCATATCTATCTGTCTCACTTTGTTCATATCTATCTTAATCGGTTCATTATCTATCTATCTATCTCATTCTGTTCATATCTCTCTGTCTCACTTTGTTCATATCTATCTTAATCGGTTCATTATCTATCTATCTATCTATCTCATTCTGTTCATATCTACCTGTCTCACTTTGTTCATATCTATCTTAATCGGTTCATTATCTATCTATCTATCTATCTATCTATCTCATTCTGTTCATATCTATCTGTCTCACTTTGTTCATATCTATCTTAATCGGTTCATTATCTATCTATCTATCTATCTATCTCATTCTGTTCATATCTATCTGTCTCACTTTGTTCATATCTATCTTAATCGGTTCATTATCTATCTATCTATCTCATTCTGTTCATATCTCTCTGTCTCACTTTGTTCATATCTATCTTAATCGGTTCATTATCTATCTATCTATCTATCTCATTCTGTTCATATCTACCTGTCTCACTTTGTTCATATCTATCTTAATCGGTTCATTATCTATCTATCTATCTATCTATCTATCTATCTCATTCTGTTCATATCTATCTGTCTCACTTTGTTCATATCTATCTTAATCGGTTCATTATCTATCTATCTATCTCATTCTGTTCATATCTATCTGTTTCACTTTGTTCATATCTATCTTAATCGGTTCATTATCTATCCATCTATCTCATTCTGTTCATATCTCTCTGTCTCACTTTGTTCATATCTATCTTAATCGGTTCATTATCTATCTATCTATCTATCTATCTATCTATCTCATTCTGTTCATATCTACCTGTCTCACTTTGTTCATATCTATCTTAATCGGTTCATTATCTATCTATCTATCTATCTATCTATCTATCTATCTATCTCATTCTGTTCATATCTATCTGTCTCACTTTGTTCATATCTATCTTAATCGGTTCATTATCTATCTATCTATCTATCTATCTATCTATCTATCTCATTCTGTTCATATGTATCTGTTTCACTTTGTTCATATCTATCTTAATCGGTTCATTATCTATCTATCTATCTATCTAGTTACCTACCTATTTTAATACTTCACGTCTTCAATTGGAGCCCGGAGTACTTACATGCTGCGTTGTTTTATCAGAGAGAGAGAGAGAGAGAGAAAGGAAAGAGAGCGTTTTGTCGCCTCCAATGTCACATGGAAAAAGAGTCAGAGCCTTTCAAAAATCCCGCCTTGTATCTATCTATCTATCTATCTATCTATCTATCTATCTATCTATCTATCTATCTATCTATCTGTCTGTCTGTCTATCTCATTCTGTTTATATCTATCTGTCTCACTTTGTTCATATCTATCTTAATCTGTTCATTATATATCTATCCTTCTATCTATCTATCTATCTATCTCATTCTGTTCATATCTACCTGTCTCACTTTGTTCATATCTATCTTAATCGGTTCATTATCTATCTATCTATCTACGGAGTCAATGTTATCTGAAAGGTGAAACGCTTCTCACTTCTCTTTTTCTTTTTCTTCTTTCTTCCGGAATTTCCCGACGTCGTATTTGATTTACTCCACTGTTCAGTCTCAGTCCCAGCATTCCTTACTGCTTTTGTTTATCTTCGTGTATTACGATATTCCACTGGCACAGTCAAGTTAAACCAAACAAAACTGGCACACTCAAGTTAAACGAACAAAAGAACTAAAACATCATTAATTAAAACAGGCGTCATATATATCTTTACACCTTTTCCCGTGTTTGACTGTGTGCGAAATTTAGTTCCAGTTACTGACGATAATTACAGATGGCGGGATTTTTGAAAGGCTCTGACTCTTTTTCCATGTGACACTGAGGGCGACAACACGCTCCGATTAAGATAGATATGAACAAAGTGAGACAGATAGATATGAACAGAATGAGATAGATATATAGATAGATAGATAGATAGATAGATAGATAGATAGATAGATAGACGAATAGATAGATAATGAACCGATTAAGATAGATATGAACAAAGTGAAACAGATAGATATGAACAGAATGAGATAGATAGATAGATAATGAACCGATTAAGATAGATATGAACAAAGTGAGACAGATAGATATGAACAGAATGAGATAGAGAGATAGATAGATAGATAGATGAATAGATAGATCGATCTATCTAAGACTGTTCATTATCTATCTAACTAAATCTCAATCTATCTATCTATCTATCTATCTATCTATCATGAGTGGAGAAATCTCAGGGTCTGCTCTGTGATAATAAAACTTTACTCACTTGCTTTGGGAGTTATTGAATGTTACAAGCTTGTTTCCCCCTCCCAGTAGAGGACATTTCATTACCGCCGACTCAACACCGACCAACTTATCTCCGTGACAACTCAACTCGAGAACTCACCATCAGTCTACTCAGCGCGAGGACAACTCAATGCTGGCCTCGAATTCATAGCTTCAGACCAGTATTGGCTCGCATAGTGTGCACATCTCTTATATCGGCTTTGACTCATAGAGATTTTGAAAGTTTATCTGTTTGTTTTAGTAATTTATTAGTTACAACAGCCAATTTGGTTGAATGGTGTTTAATTTTCAAGACTGGACAAATAACCATGCTCAAGTAGCAAATAGAAGACAGCATACAGAGCTTGGGATGGAGCACCCCACAATGTGGAGATTCCTTACGAGGCTGCAAAAGGTGTAAAGAAACCGATATGCATTTTGGGGGCAATTAATTTTGGATCATCCCCCTCCCCTTAAATTGAACAAGTCTATGAAAGCAGATGAAAGAATTTTGCAGATTGTTTCATCTTTTTCACAACAATCTCCAACTGAATATTTGAAGGGAATTGCAGACAATTTTCAATAATTTTTTAAATTAAAAATAAAGTCATGTATTAAAAAATGTTCCTTAATAAATTATTTTTATTTGTTTTTAAAAAGTCGACAAAAAATTTCATTTGTTTGCATGTCGTTGAGTTGTTCTCGTGTTGAGTAGGCTGGTGATGAGTTGTCTTCGCGTTGAGTAGGCTGGTGATGAGTTGTCTTCGCGTTGAGTAGGCTGGTGATGAGTTGTCTTCGCGTTGAGTAGGCTGGTGATGAGTTGTTTTCGCGTTGAGTAGGCTGGTGATGAGTTGTCTTCGCGTTGAGTAGGTTGGGGATGAGTTGTCTTCGCGTTGAGTAGGCTGGTGATGAGTTGTTTTCGCGTTGAGTAGGCTGGTGATGAGTTGTCTTCGCGTTGAGTAGGTTGGGGATGAGTTGTCTTCGCGTTGAGTAGGCTGGTGATGAGTTGTCTTCGCGTTGAGTAGGCTGGTGATGAGTTGTTTTCGCGTTGAGTAGGTTGGTGATGAGTTGTCTTCGCGTTGAGTAGGTTGGGGATGAGTTGTCTTCGCGTTGAGTAGGCTGGTGATGAGTTGTCTTCGCGTTGAGTAGGCTGGTGATGAGTTGTCTTCGCGTTGAGTAGGCTGGTGATGAGTTGTCTTCGCGTTGAGTAGGTTGGGGATGAGTTGTCTTCGCGTTGAGTAGGCTGGTGATGAGTTGTCTTCGCGTTGAGTAGGCTGGTGATGAGTTGTTTTCGCGTTGAGTAGGCTGGTGATGAGTTGTCTTCGCGTTGAGTAGGTTGGGGATGAGTTGTCTTCGCGTTGAGTAGGCTGGTGATGAGTTGTTTTCGCGTTGAGTAGGTTGGGGATGAGTTGTCTTCGCGTTGAGTAGGCTGGTGATGAGTTGTTTTCGCGTTGAGTAGGTTGGTGATGAGTTGTCTTCGCGTTGAGTAGGTTGGGGATGAGTTGTCTTCGCGTTGAGTAGGTTGGGGATGAGTTGTCTTCGCGTTGAGTAGGCTGGTGATGAGTTGTCTTCGCGTTGAGTAGGCTGGTGATGAGTTGTCTTCGCGTTGAGTAGGTTGGGGATGAGTTGTCTTCGCGTTGAGTAGGGTGATGATGAGTTGTCTTCGCGTTGAGTAGGCTAGTGATGAGTTGTCTTCGCGTTGAGTAGGCTGGTGACGAGTTGTCTTCGTGTTGAGTAGGCTGGTGATGAGTTGTCCTGGGGTCCCCCTCCCCTTAAATTGAAGAAATCAATGAAAGCAGGTGAAAGAATTTTGCAGATTGTTTCTTCTTTTTCACTACGATCTCCAACTGAATATTTGATGGGGAATTGCAGTCAAATTTCCGTTAATAAAAAATAAAGTCATATATTAAAAAATTATCCTTATTAAATTACTTTTATTTGTTTTTTAAAAGTTGAGGAAAATATTTCATAATTTGTATGTCGTTGAGTTTCTCTCGCGCTGTGTTGGCAGGTAGTGAGTTGTCCTAGAGTTACGTTGTCATTGAGTCGGCGGTGTTGAGGATCGTTGTCGTGCACCCTCTCCAATCCAGCTGTGAAAGCTACTTTAGAGGATGACTGAAGTTCCAGGCTGTCGTCATCTAGATTTTTGGAGTTGCACTCATAAACTGTATATACGAAATCACCTTGAGGTTTGTAATGAACTCGAACCCCGATATACATTAAAGGCAACGGGGACTTCTTGAGTGAACAATCGTTCAACATACCTGGAGAAACTCAAGGTCTGATCTGTGACGATAAAACATTACTAGACCAATTTTCATAATTATGCGAACTGCTTCATTATCCAACGTGACCGATACAGGTAAATAGGCAAAACCGATACAGACGTGTTGCAGCCGAATCTCACGGTCATACAACTCCCAATGGGCGAGAGTTAATGACGAAAGCTCGAGGCAACTTCAAAATAAAGCATCGAGAGTGCATAGCGACTTTTTAAAAAGCTCTATGTACACGACGGACGCTCGCTTTAAACTCAGCTTTGAGCCAAATATCGAGTAGATTTATTAATCAAATATCCAAATATTTCCGACTATGGCCACTTCGACGTGGTGTAAGGGTTGGCAAGCTTGTCCGCATACGTTCAGCCTGGTGTCACGTCTAAGTTACGCTTAAATAATCATCATATATTTGGGCACTTCGACGTGGTGTAAGGGTTGGCAAGCTTGTCCGCATACGTTCAGCCTGGTGTCACGTCTAAGTTACGCTTAAATAATCATCATATATTTGGGCACTTCGACGTGGTGTAAGGGTTGGCAAGCTTGTCCGCATACGTTCAGCCTGGTGTCACGTCTAAGTTACGCTTAAATAATCATCATATATTTGGGCACTTCGACGTGGTGTAAGGGTTGGCAAGCTTGTCCGCATACGTTCAGCCTGGTGTCACGTCTAAGTTACGCTTAAATAATCATCATATATTTGGGCACTTCGACGTGGTGTAATGGTCAGTAAACTTGTCTCGCTCGGTCGGTTACGACTGAATAAGGACGTCGATCCTCATTAGGTTATTACCAAGTTGAAAAATACGAACGGCTAACAAAAGCGACACCAAAAGTTTCAAGATCGGCGATAAAGTATAAGGATAGCAAAGGGAAGACGCCATAATACCAGTAAACATCGGGGAAACTGATTTACATGGTAAAAGGGAAAAGATTTGAACACAAAAGGCACCATAACCAGCTGAAAAAAGGTTCACTGATGAAAGGCCTGAAACAATGGAAGAACCAGTAAAAATGCTATATGACGTTTTTCGATGTGTCAGTAGCACAAGTCATGGAAACTACAAGGACAAGTTCAAGAAAAAGAAAGCATACCAAAGAACTGGATGTGGATCTGCAACAGAAACGCTACAAAGTCAAGTACATTGGTGAATTCTTCAGCAAGAGGAGGAGGAGATACTAATACAAAATAAAAAAATTATAAAAAGTATTAATCTCAAAAGGTGGGGACGTTGTGGAGTAAATACTACACCCCCGGTGACTATATGAACTAGTCCATTACTATAAAGAGCTCCAGGTCAGAGGTAAGACTGGTAGGAGTTCGGAGTTAGGCAGAGTTCGCTGTCTGGCTCTTCGGGCAGAGGATGACTCATTTAGGGCTATGTCTACGGATAGAGACTCGGCTGATAAAAACAGACAAGCAAAATACCCGTCTCCCACAGTTGTGGGCAATGGGTAAATTTTTGACCTGTTAGCCGAGTGTTCGCGCTCGGGTTCCCCACGTTAAACCTGACCTTGTGTCGCATTCCATCTAAGTGGGGAGGCTTAGGTAAATAACTAACAGCTTCGAGTCTGGCAGTTCGCTGTCTGGCTCCGGACTGACAAGACCTCTGTCTTCGGCAGAGAGTGACTCAGTCGGGGTTCGGTCTACGGACGGGTAACTTGACCGAGAAAAACAAACAAGAATTGTACCCGATCCCGCGAATGCGGGGTCTGGATAAATTTTGACCAATAGCTAGAGTGGAAACGCTTGTGTTCCCCACAGAAATCTGTATCTTGTGTCACATCTCAACTGAGTGGGGGAACTAAAGTAAATACCTAACTGACAAAACTTGTCTTCAGGCAAAAGGAGACTCAGCTGAAACTCTGTCTACGGATAAATAGATAGATAGATAGATAGATAGATAGATAGATAGATACTTCTCCGAGTAGAACAAAGTGCTCGTTCCCCGCGTTTGCAGGAAAAGGGTAAATTTTGAATCAGCGGCCCAAATGTACGCCCCCGGGTTCCCCACGTTAAACCTGAATTTGTGTCTCTTCCCGTCTAAATGGGAAGGGAGGCAGTCCAGAGTTCATTTACTCAGATCGATTCTAGTCTTGCCACGCGTTCGGCGTATTTTTGTCGCCAACCAATTGAATCTCATATTTTTTTGTGTTGGAAGAACTGTTATAGTGTATGTTAAGTTTATCTCTCATTTTTTACGTGTGTGTGTGTGTGTGTGTGTGTGTGTGTGGAATTTTCTTTTTCACCTTTCCCAGTTTTTTTTTAAATTTTTGTTGCTAATATAATATCTATTTCCACTTGTCTATTTTTTGTATTCAATTGTATTTTAATTTTCAGTTTCTTTTATTTTTTAGCCCCTGTCCGTAAATTTAATTTTTGTTTTTTTATTTTTTTTTCGTATATCTTCTCTTTTTACTTAATCCTTTTGGTTTTCATATACTACGTGTTACTTCTTTTTGTGACCTAAAGTTGTTTTTTTTTACTCGTCTCTGCCCAGCCGTAAGCCAAGTTTAATTTGTTCTTATTTTCATTTTGTGTTACTCTACCATTTTGTTTAATTGGTAATTTGTTACATGTGTCTTTATTTGTATAAAAAAAAATTTTTGTAGTATTTATTTCATAACTTGTTTATTTTTAAGGGGGAAACCATTTTTAGTTGTGTTTTTTCAGTAAATTTTTTTTTTCTCGTGAAACGTTTTCTTTTTTTGCCTGTCATTTTATTTCTTTTTTCATTCTTAAATTTGTTTTCCATTTCGAGAAGGACTTTCTTTTAATTTGTGTAATGTTTTTTAACGTCAAAACCCTTTTGTTAAACCAGGTTGGGATTGGTCTTTTTGTTTCATTGTCTTTGTAAATTTATTTTGCATTGTTCTGTATCTGTTTAAGATTTTCTGTTATTTATTTATTCTTAGAAAAATTCCGTTTTTCTTCTACAAAAAGTGGAAAAGAGTATTTTAAAGTAAGCAAAATGGCCGATAAACATCGGTCAATTATAAAAAAAAAACTGTTCGTTATGAAAAATAAAGATCCTACTGATAAAAACACTCAATCGACAATGACTACTGAAAACGTAGCCATTGAAAAAAAATGACGACCAAATAAATTCAAGGGAAAGTATGGAAGACAAGAGTAGTCAAAATCAAGAAAAGCTGTTGCCAACTGACTCCAGTAACAACAATAGCAAAGCAAAGACGAAAATTTATTGGCCAGGGAGACGCCCATTTACTGGAAGTCCCCACCGAAACACATAATCAACATGACGGAGTTCCTGGAAAAAGCCATGAACAACGAACATCTTATCAAAGAAAATGGGCCTTCAAGAATTAAAAAAGGCTGAAAAAGAATTGTGTCAGTCTTTGTAGTAGACAAGCGTTCGCGCAAAATTTGTCGGCCCACAAAAGACACCGTGATAAAGTCATTAACGTCTCTGGGGGTTAAAACCTAAAGAGTCATAAGAAGCGAGGGGTATTTCATGTGTGACGTGCTGTTATCCACGCCTGCCGACTGTGAGGGTGATTTCAGTCAAGATTTTATGACAAAAACCATATAATATTAATTGCAAAAAAGGGATGTCGTAAGTTGTATCAGTATACGATGTCCCTGCTCAATTCTTAAGGGAGCACTTGACCGTTTATCTGGCTCAATTTGGGAAGATACTCGGCGCTTCCTCCGACGACCTGAATGGGGGGGTTCGAATTATGGTTGACCGTAAAGCTTCATCTCCATCCCCAACTGTATGGATGTATAGGGCTAGAAACATGCTGGTCATTGTGACTGGCCGTAAACCAACCTGTTGTAAATTGGTCATCTCTCCTCTCACTACCCTGAGAAGAAACCCTCTGGAGTTCTGGCTCCTGCACACCCAAATCCCTATGGTCGAGTCTGTTATTTCCGTCTTGTCTGTGATGAGCATGCCAACAATCGGGACCGGTGTGGTGAAGATCTCGGTTGAGTCGAATATGCGGTCACCATTTCCCGAAAAGCCTTTGCCAGGCGCTTGTGCGGACGCTGAATGGGAAAAAGCGGAATCGCTTATTGTTGGAAAAACCAGAGGGTAGCTCTGGACAGCGGGACCTCAGTCCCTGGAAGATCTACGGGTAAGGGCACGTACAGTCCCACACCATCTACAGGCTACAAGGGCGAAGATCTGGCCAGCTACGCAGAAGCAATCAGGAATCAGCATCTCAAGTATGAACCAAGTTTTGAATAGAAAGGGAAACTAGAAAAACTAAAGGAATCCTTAAAAACATGGAGAATTCAAGAGTAAGCAGAGCGGAAGTTGAGCCCCTCTTCATCGGTACCGTCTTCCCTTTCAATTAAAAAGCATATGATAGCACCACTTCCAGTGACAAAATCAATAACTGCCACCCCTTCCAAGATGACCACTCTCAAAAAGGTTCCTTCTACTAAATCACCAGCAA
Source organism: Acanthosepion esculentum (assembly GCA_964036315.1). NCBI lineage: Eukaryota > Metazoa > Mollusca > Cephalopoda > Sepiida > Sepiidae > Acanthosepion > Acanthosepion esculentum. The sequence goes on from OZ038510.1 coordinate 20,308,966, forward strand.
AAAGAAAGACCACCCCTTCAATCACTCCTAATCGATTACCTGCACATACACCAATAAATTCTCTCGAAAAGAAAACGGATCAATAAAAAAAGACAGTGAAGCCCTTCATTTGACACCACAGAACCTTCTTCAGAGAAGAAAATTAAATCGAAACCAATTTTTTACACTGGGGAAGATGTGTGTCGAGTGTCAAGTTCTAGTTAAGAGAGTCAATGTAGATCTCTTAGGGTGTCCAAGTTTCCATTCTATAGTTTAATCGGATCATAGGCTCGTGTAAACTTAGATAAGCCTAAGGTTAGAATGGCTGCCTACTGGAATTTGAACGAAACATTATTTGGTGTTAGAGATTTCTAGGACCAGCTGCAACTAATGTTACAGTGGGAATTGACGAGAGCTGTAGTTGGGAATAAGTGGTGGGATATATTAAACTCCAAAGTTAGTTTGCTTGCTGTTGTTTATAGCCGCCGACTCGGTTTAGTTAGATTAGCAGCTCAAACAACATGTGAAGTGAAAATTGATCGGGCGATTAAATCCCCTGATAGTGGGAAAGTAGGCTTAACTAGGGCAGCTCGGCTTCGTGGTGCATTCTAGCTCCCTCAACCGAGTTCTAGTTAAAGAGAGTCGATGTAGGGCTATTAGTTTGTCCAAGTTTCCATTCTATAGTTTACTCCGATCATAGGCTAATCCTGGTTCGTATAAACTTAGATAAGCCTAAGGTTAGGAAATTGAATGCATCATTATTTAGTGAGCGAGATTTACAGGACCACCTGCTACTAATGATACATCGGGAATTAACGGAGGCAATGGTTGAGAATAAGTGGTGGGATATATTAAAATCCGAAGTTGGGTCGTTTTCTGCTGATTATAGTCACCGATTCAATCTAAATATATTAGGAGTGCAAATGGCATGTGAAATGAAAGTTGATTGGGCGATCAAATCCCGTGATAGTGGGAAAGTAGCCTTAGCTAGGGCGGAGCTAGTTTCCTTGATTATCAAGAAGGATCAAGCTCTTGTGGTTAGGGCAGGGGTTAGAAAGAATGTCTTCTGAGGAAACGAACATGGCTGCTGAAATGCGTACAGAGGAATTTAGAAATGCGTCCAGTCGACATCACATTGGAGGACAAGCAGACCGTGACTACAAACGCGGGCATTTGTGAGACTACTTTCAGGATCTGTTTACCAGGAATCCCAGTCTGAGTCATGCTCAATTCGAGGCCTATTTGGCAGATCTTCCTCACCTCAAGGCGGCGGAATCGCCTGGGTGCGAGGGTCCCATCATAGAGTCTGTGATTTGGGAAGCGCTAAAACTGATTGGCCGGGACATAACTCCGAGATTAAATGGTCTTCATTACGAACTGTACTTGAGACAGTCACCCGTTCTTGTTCCTTTGCTGGAACTTATTTGCAACAACTCGATGAAGCAGGGGTCTATACCTCAACGCCTTACCAGGGGTGTGACCAAGTTACTGCGTAAAAACAAGAACGGTGGGGATGGGATAGGTAACTTTCGGTTTTTGACGATGTTAACTACAGAACTGAAGATTTTAACCAAGATGTTAACCAGCCGTTTGCAGGCTGTCTAGTCTGATTGGCTCCGAACAGACTTGTACTGTGAAAGGTAGGACTATTCAGGACAACCTTCATTTGGTACGACTGCTCATCGAGCAAATCGACCGTGAAGCCGTGCTGATCAATTTAGATCAATCCAAGGCATTCGATAGGGTTGATCATCTATTTCTGGAGGCTGTCCTTTCAGCTGCTAATTTTGGACCGTACTTTCTCACCTGGATCCGACTTCTGTATGCGTCCCCCGGTGCGCTGATAGAAGTGAATGGAGTAAGATCGGAACCTTTCGTATTGTCTCGCTCCATTCGTTAAGGATGTCCACTATCGCCTTTGCTTTACGTTCTTGCGTTGGAACCTTTCCCTCGAAAGTTAAAGGCAAACCCGATCCTATGCAGAATATGTTTACCAGATGCTACCACCTCGGGCAAGTACTCCACATATGCTGATGACGTTTCGGTTCTTGTGTCGGGCAGGGCCGAGATTGACAAAGTCAGCAAAGAGGTCAGAGGGTACGAGACGGTGACAGGGGCCAAGATCAACCGCGATAAGTCTTTTGGTTTGCGGTTGGTCGCGTAGAAGGAAGTTTCTCTTCCCAGACCTTTCTCTGGATGGACGGTGCGACAAGATACTCGGTGTCTTTTTCGGTCAGAATCTCTTGCTTAAAATGAATTGGTCGCAGGTGCAGGAGAAGGTCGAGGGCGCAGTTCGTTTGTGGTCTCGGCGGAATCTTTCCTAAAAGCGGAAGGTGGAAGTATGTGTTTCGCATATCTACCCAATTCTCCTTTACCGACTCTCCGTGCTTCTACTCACGTATGCAATACTAATACAATTAGTTAGGGTTTTGCTCTCCTTCTTGTGGGAAGGCAAAGCTCCATATGGCTTGGGCACCTGGGTTGAAATACCTCACTAACAATGAGGCATCACTCATCTGGCTGCTGATGAGAAAGGCCCTCTGGGCTGGCAAAAGACTTTCTTCAGTGGGCTTGGAAAATCCTCCCAATTGCGTCCGCGATGAGTCGGTGGAGATCCCGGTTCATGCCTTCTTCCACTACAAGTTCAGAGTTCCGTTGGGCAAGTTTATTGAAGACATCATGGTTGAGGCCAGTTCTGTTTGTAGCAATGTGCTAAAATCGTTAACTAAAGCTGAACACTATGTGTTCTTGTGCTTACTACGTGTTATGCGAGGCGTGATACGGACGATGCGACAGAAGGAATTCTATGGAGATTTGAAGTTTTCCTCTTTCCAAATAATCTTTTTCTTTAGGCATCAGCTTAAAGTCAAAACCAGGGCAGAAAGACGACAATTCCTTCTATCAGAATTTGGCAAACGGCGGGTGAGTCTTGCGCGTCTGTGTTGCGTAAAAGGAGCTGACTTAGAGTGGCATTTTGATGGTATCTGGATTTTGAGAGCCCTGTAATAAATATTGGCAACCCTGTCCAAAATAGCTTAGGCTCGTTTTGTTTGTTTTTTTTTTACTTTTCTTTACACCAAATTAACTTAGCTAGGGGTTGTATTTTTATTAGCCCCTTTTTATTTTCGCGCCCACATTCCTTAGTTTAATTCCCCATTCTCTCCCCCGTTAGGTGACCAGCCTTATGGTGGATGTGGGACACTTTTCGTTTTTCTAGTGTGTTCTTTCGTATTTGTTGTCGTGTTTGAATCAGTCTGTAGTTGTGTGTGTGTGTAGTTGATCAAATGATTGGTTTTTAATTCATTAAATCCCACATTAACTTCGTCCCGTTAACTGATATTTCTGCCACATTAAGGGTTGTGGAGTTTTATTTTATTACTAACACCATTTTTACTTTTTGTATATATAGTATTATGCATATTATAAATATTAATTGAGGTTTTCAGTTTCAAATGTTGTTATTCTTAACCACAGACAAATCGTATATATGGAGATTAATTCGATGCGGATTCTCAGACCAAGATCTCCGAGCCTCCAAAATTCACTTACTTATATGCACTTCGGCCCAAAACAGGAGTGGGTCTGAAGGGTTCTGTGAATTCGGTGATTCCCCAATTTTCACATTAATCTCAATAAAACATTTCTTAATTCTGCTTTTTAATCAATTTTCCGAATTTTGAGAATTAGCCAACCTCTTGGGAGTAGTCACAGGGATTTTTCCTCCCCTAACTCCAACCTGCTTCACTTCACATCTCGCACCACCACTCCACAAAAGCGGTTCTAGATTCTGCCTCTTCCTCATTCCTTCTTTATATTTTAACTTTGCTCAACACTCATGGATGGCATAACTGTCTTTGGAACAAATCTAATTTTTAAAATCCGTAGGCAAAAAGGCGTAATTTATTCTCATCATTAATTTCAATTCTCTGACTCCCTTCCACTTTCCTAGCGAGAACACAAACTAGACCACTGCGTTCTCATTTAACCGCCCAAGCAATAGATAAAATTATTTCCCAATTTGTTTTAGTCAACGAAAATATATTTGTTCTCTTTTTTGAGAATTTAAGTAATTCTCAAAAAAGAGACAAGTTATTCTTCATCCTTGGGCCGATCGATGTCTTAGCGAAAACATAAACCAGACAACCTGCCTTCACGACAGGATCGATTTTCATAATCCTAACCCTCACAGCGAGTTCATTCCCTGTTTTCATTTCTCAATTCGTCTGCGCCAACGAAAATATAATTCTCGTCTATCTTTCCAATGACATGTGTTTTTCTAATTTCCCAAGAAATAGATAGTCATTTCCCAATTTGCTTTACCCGCATACCAGATTTTCGATAGATAAAAATGTAAACTCTTGGTTCATCGTTCCAATTCGTAGGGTGTGGGGAGACAATCAAAATGGCCCTTTTTCATTTCCACATTACTAGGAGAATGTCTTCCGAACACACACACACACACACACACTCTCTCTCTCTCTCTCTCTCTCTCTCTCTCTCTCTCTCTCTCTCTCTCTCTATCTATCTATCTATCTATCTATCTATCTATCTTCCAGTTTATATTTCATTCCGGGCTTAAACATTTTTCTGCCCAGAATCAACATTTAACCATCTTACAGCCTCAGCTTCACAGAGTAGCCGAAGCATTAAGTATAGTTATACAAAGTACGTTATGTAAGTAAGAGTGTGTTATAACAATAGCCACAGAATAGTAGTGTTATCACAATGTTTCGGCTTTCTGGAATAAGGTATTATCATTATTAACATTCGGATTAATATCCTCATCTTTGTTGTTGCTATCATAACGTTTCGCCGATGTGTCTTCAGACCTTCTTCAAGCGTCTGTCGAGCCAGATATTCTTCAGGGAATTTCGAATTTTATTTTATAATGCCGTCCGGTCAGCCAATGAACTAAAAGGCTCACTGAATATCCGATAATGGCCGTCAATATCGGCTTTCTTCCATCAACCGTTGGTTGCAGTAACTTCTACAGTTGTCAAAAAATTCGGTCGAATGCCCACATTGTGACTGATGTGAAACGACCTGAAATCTGCTGCAGGATTTTGGTATACCACGGCTAACGGCGGCTTTGACGGTTATACAATGAGAGAGACGATAACTCTTTTCAACTTTAAGAAATCATTTATACAAGGTAATATTAGAAAAAAATACAAGCTTAAAAAACCACGGGGGTGATGGTCGATTATACCTTAAGACTTGGGCTTTTAGTTGCTCACTCTGAGTGTCTAATAGTTCGTGGGTTTAGGAAATAGCCTAGTCAGTTCTTAGGCACCTTCTGATTCAAATCTAAGTGATAAATCTTTCTCGGAGTTCTTCTGTGGACTTTTCTGAACTATTTTCGAGTCTACTGATCTGTTCTGCCCGACGTGAGGTTTTACACTGCTCAACCTGCAGCCCTGTTCTCACTGAAAGCCTTAAAATGACCGTTTTAAATAATACTTCGCCCAAAACCGGGCGAGGGTCTGACTGGCATAGATATATCAACCATTCCTTTGTCTCAAATGAGATTTTCCAATTTAGGGCAATTATCCAGCCCTTTAATGGCAGTGAGAAGGTTAATCCATCCATCAAACTTCTTCGGCATCTCTGACTTCCACTCATAGCTACCACCTCTTCTTCTTCCTTCAACTTCCTTAGAAACAAATTGTTACTACTCTCTTAGAGGTGTCACTTCATCCGGTTGACAAATCCCTAACTAAAGGCTAACCATATCAACTATAGTAAAAGGCTCTTCACCAACTTTAAATTTTAGGTGAATTTAATTTATGGAAAAGATTACCCTGTAGAGGACCCTATGTGTATTTACGTGTTATTGTATTAGAAACACGTGTGTAACTCCTGGTAGAATATTAAAAGGCCCAACTACATGAAAATTGGCGGACTTAATTTGTCCAACCGAAGATGAAAGAAGACAAACAAGATATATATATATATATATATATATATATATATATATATATATATATATATATATATATATATATATCAACAAATATGTATTAAACAACTTACAAGGCACATAGACATTAACATTTGTATGTGTGGGAACATTGTGTTTGTTCTTTGGCGAATGTTCGTATTTTGGTGAATGTTCATAATGTTCATAGCGTTTTCCCAGAAATGGGTAACGCTGATCTTCTTAAAGCTTACATCTTGTCGCTGAAATGAAGAAGAAAGAGAGATTTACCTCACCACCACGCGAGGTGGAATGCGGCACAAGGCCTGAGGGAAAAAGAGAGAGAGAGGCAAGAAGTTTCCTAGTATTTATAGTATGGGGAGAGAGACCCCTGGTGAAGAATTAGGGAACTAAGGAGGAGGTAACTCCGACAACCCCTTGAACACTGCTAAAAGCATCAAGAAATGGCTGTATGGATTTATTTTATGGAGAAATCAAATCTCCAGAAAAAAAGATAAAAAAATACTCAATTCCCTTTTCTTTCAGGCCACATTCGATGCTAATCATTATCTTCAAGTGAAAAATTATTATCTAAATCAGTGTCCTATTTTAAGCTTGAATGAAACGTTTTACATCAATCTCGTCCACTCGAAATTGCTTCATAAAATAACGACTCTCTGACCGGACAGCGATTACTTCCGGCATAGTTTTAATATCCACTTAGAAATCTACATCCGTTGTACATATCCATTACAATTTTATCTCGACCAGTGCGTTTAAATATATCCAGGCCGGAACACTCCAGTCAAGATTTTTAAATGTTATCTCAACCTGAGATAAGTGTTTTCTAGGTCAGCCCACCCAACTGTCGCCGGTAATATCACAATTTAATCTACAGGGATCCATTTTCCTTGTTCCGCTATCCATATCTCGGGATATTTTTGTTGTTATCACAATGTTTTGGTCACTGTGTTCTCCAGCCATCTCCGGATGTTTATCAATCCGGATTATCTTCAAGAAATTTTGAACTGAACCCTTTATTTAATCAATGGAGATAGAGTGTTCTCATTTCATATCCAGGGATATCTCGTCTTGTTCGCTTTTTGGTACCGTTCAGTTATTTTTAGCTTTTGTCTTAGAATCTGAATCTATACTAACAAGCCTAAGGATTGAACTCGCAATTTATATGCCACGAAATTCATGAACCATCTCTTACATTACGTATAAGTAATCACAAGGTGATTAACAGTTAAAAGGATTGATGCAAATACCTAAGTTTTTTTTAAGCTTTTCACCCCAGGCAAGGCTGAAAGCCACTAGCACGCAAGGGGTTACAGAGGATTTGGAGCAAGTGCAGATAGGAGTGATAGAGGAAAGGATGTGGAGAAGGATGGTGGATAGATCAATGCATCTGGAGATGTCGATTGACGTTACATTTGAATAGTTGGAGATTATAGTTGTCAGGGAAACAGGAATAGGGAAGGGAGTTCCACAGGCGTGAGGTGCGAGATATGAAGCTATTGGAGTAGAAGAGACGGCTACATTTAACAGTTTCAACAGTGAAAGGGTGGGAACGGGATGCCAGCCTCGTATGACGCTTGAATTCATGGAGCCTGGGAACCAGCGATAGCAAGTTCTTCTTGTTCTTTTTCTATATAACGTGTCCCTTCAGGACGTGGGAAATAATGACTCTCCACAATTTGTTCTCGATCCTTAGTAATGTTTCTACACATGGCTCTCCACAATTTCCTCTCCTGTTTAGCTCTTAGTAAAGTTTGTCCTTTTGCGATCTCTTCCAATCTCTAACCATACACAAGCTTGCTCCTTTTACTTCTTCTATATGCCGTGTTCCTTCAGGACGTGGGAGATCATGACTCTCCACAATTTCCACTATTTTGTAACTCTTAGTAAAATTTGTCCTTTTGTTATCGTTCCTAATCCCTGTTCTACAAACCATTTACAAGCTCCTTCTTCTTCTTCTTCTTCTTCTTCTTCTTATTATTATTATTATTATTATTCTATATGCCGTGTCCCTTCAGGACGTGGGGACCATTGCTCTCAACAATTCTCCCTCCTCTATAGCTCTTAGTAAAACTTTTCCTTTTCTTATCTCTCCTAATCCCTGTTCTGCTATTTACACAAGATCCTTCTTCTTCTTCTTCTTCTTCTTCTTCTTCTTCTTCTTCTTCTTCTTCTATGTGCCGTGTACCTTTAGGACGTTGATGATCATGGCTCTCCACAATTTCCTCTCCTTTGTAGCGCTTAGTAAATTTGATATTTTTGCTACCTCTCCCAATTCCTGTTTTGCTAACCATTTACCCAAGCTTCGTTCATTTCCTTCTTCTATACGCCGTGTTCCTTCAAGACGAGAGTGGTCATTGCTCTCCACAATTTCCTCTTCTCTGTAGCTATTAGTAAAGTGGGTCCTTCTGTTATCGTTCTTAATCCCTGTTCTACTAGCCATTTACACAATATCCTCTTTTTCTATGTGCCGTGTACCTTCATCATGGCTCTCCACAGTTTCCTCTCCTTTGTAGTTCTTAGTAAAATGTGTGCTTTTGCTATCACCCCTAAACCTTGTTCTACTAACCCTTTCCACAAGATCATTCTTATCCTTCTATGTGTCATGTACCTTCAGGATGCCGGGGGATCATGACCCTCCACAATTTCCTCTCTTTTGTAGTTTTATTAAAGTTTGATTTTTACTATCTCTCCCAATGTGTGTTTTGCCACCCATTTAAGATCCTTCTTCTACGTGCCGTGTACTTTCAGGACGTGGACGATCGTGGTTCTCCACAATTTCCTCTCCATTTTAGCTCTTAGTAAAGTTTGTCTTTTCGCTATCTATCCTAATCTGTTTTGGCAACTACTTACACACACTCGTTCCTCTTCTTCTTGTATACGTTATCCATTCGGGACGTGGACGATCATGGTTCTCCACAATTTCCTCTCCATTTTAGCTCTTAGTAAAGTTTGTCTTTTCGCTATCTATCCTAATCTGTTTTGGCAACTACTTACACACACTCGTTCCTCTTCTTCTTCTATGCGTTGTATCCCTTCGGGACGTGAACGATCATGTTCTCCACAATTTCCTCTCCTTTTTAGCTCTTAGTAAAGTTTGTCTTCTCGCTATCTATCCTAATCTGTTTTGCCAACTACTTACACACACTCGTTCCTCTTCTTCTTCTATACGTTGTATCCCTTCGGGACGTGGACGATCATGATTCTCCACAATTTCCTCTCCTTTGTAGCTCTTAGTATCCCTTCAGGGCAATTTTGACTCTCTCCAATTTCCTGTCCTTATCTTTTCTGGTTCTATCTCCCCTAATCCTGTTCTGTCAACCATTTACACATGCTCATTAGGTATATAATACGCTGCTTTTTCCTGTCTCTCCTGTGAGTGTCAAATTTTCCAAGCTCTCTTTCCTCATTATGCACACTACACATTTCTACTATCTCTTTCTCATGTTAAGTATAAGTGTCCAATTTGTTCCCATTTTCTCTAAAATTTCGTAGTTGTTTCATGTTGTGGTAAACCCTCCTACAGTAGAATGAACTCTTCCTCCTCTCATAAATACTAACTGCGAGTCTCCCTAGGGGAGAGTCGGCTGGTCAGCGGAGACGCAGTGTTAACCTACCGTTCGGACGTACACCTCTATCTGCTTATTACTAACACTCTTGCTTTGTATATATCTGTTATTTTCAATACTCTTGTTCAACCTACCTTCGTATTAGGTGTCTTTCTTTCTGGCCTCTAAACAGGCCACATTTCATGGTATTCTCAGCATCCTTCTGTAGAACCATGTTTGTGTTACCTCAAATCGTCTTCTCTTCTGATGAGATTGTCCAGCATTCACTATAAATAATGCACCTAATTTTAGTTAAGCGATTTCAGCATCCGCTGATTTTTCTCAATACCGCCGCGGATACCGAAGGATGAGCCAGAAATTACTCGCATTGGCGCTTTATATCCTTCTCGTCCTCAGAAATGATGCCCATCGCAGTGTTAAAGTAGAAGGACTTTATAATTGTAAGGTGAATGACGTTTCTCTAGCCTGGATAGTTTCTTTGAAAAGATGGGTGCACACACACACACACACACACACACACACACACACACACACACACACACATATATATATATATATATATAATATGGAGAAAACAACTGAAAAGTTGCAAATTAAAAAAAAATGAATGTTTTTTGTGAAAGTATTTATTTATATTTATATATATATATATATATATATATATATATATATATATATATATATATATATATATATATATATATTTGATATTTCAGATCTGTCCCGATCTTTCGTCAGAAATAAATTAAATAACTGTATTCAGAAGTTTGTTTACAAGTAGCGTCCGTCGCGAGACGCGGACGTCACGTGATGTGGAATGCGTTTGATGTGTTTGAATATTTCTAACGTAAATCTAACGATAATATTTTAGATGTTGTTTAAAAAGTTTTTTTTAACTATATCTAAAAAAATTTTTTTAACTATTGAAAGTATACGTGGCTTCTCATTATGCTATATATATATATATATATATATATATATATATATATATATATATATATATATATATATATAGGTGTATACAGATATATATACATAGTGGTATATATAAGTATGTGTATACGGATATATATATATATATATATATATATATATATATATATATATATATATATAATTGTGTGCGTGCACGTGTTGTGGGTGCATAAATATGTATCGATGGGTATGTATATGTATACTTGTATATCAAAAATTAAAATTAAAAAAATTAAAAAAAAATAAAAATTTTATATAAAAAATATAAAATGTAAGAATATATATATGTATGTGTATACTGTTTTCATGCATATATGTACGTGTGCATGTGTGTGTATGTGCGTGTATGGTTGTATGTGCGTACATATGTGCATACAAACAGATATAGATAAAACAACCAAACACAGAGACATAAAGAATCTCTTCAAACGTCAAGCCAGATTTTAGACAATCAATTTAGATGTCAATAAAAGTTTAGTCTAGTATCAATATGTTTTATTGAAGTTATTTGATTTATTCTAAAAAAAACTGCCGTTTGAAGTTATTAGGCAAAATTCCATTTTACTTCAATAAAAAGGTAATATAATCATCAAAAATTGATCAACACTTTTAAAAGAATAAATAACAAACACATATAAGTCTTTGAATCTTTTATATTTTAATAGAGTGAACCTATTATATAACAGCCAGTATTTATATATTTATTATCCATTGAATTTTTTTTTTACTTCAGCGGGTTCAAATTTCAACATGGTAGTTTTAATTGCTTCCCATGTGTCTACTTTGCTGTTATATTGTTTGCCATGTTTATATAATTTCATCTTCACAATTGACCATAGATTTTCGATCGGATTCAGATCAAGACTTGATGGTGGCCATTCCATTATCTTTTCTCCTGTAAATCTTTTATGCACAAATAATTCACGGGTAAGCTTAGATACATGAGAAGGAGCATTGTCGTGCATAAATACACACTTCACTTTGAAACTGCGAGACTTGAACTTGTACCATACAAAGAAATTCTTGTTCATAAAATAGCAATAGTTAACACGGTTCAGTTTAACTTCTTCATCGACTTTGAATGGCACAATAACGGTTTGATCGGGATTTTACAGTCTATATCATAACACTACCGCCTCTTTGCTGTTTTCATTTAGACACAAGCGCGTCTGAATTGAATAAAATCCACCCTTTGACCCATCTGTGGAATCTTCCACGTCAACCAGTTTACCCTCTGCTGGGAAATGCACTCTTCCTGTTACATTTTACCAACGCCATACTTACAAAATATCAACAGGCATTCATTGGTTAATCAACGTCAATCTAGCTTGCTGATTGGTCAGTATCGACCAATCAGCTTGCTCCCACGCGCAAGATCAATTTAGGCGCCAACTCAATCCGGAGCCTCTCACGTGATACAGCCATGATATAAAAACCCAACACGCGTGATTCTCTCTCGGGTTTTTCGTCGCTCTCTGATTCGACACACGGACTCTCGAACCTAACTTCTCTACGTCACTCAACACCACTGCCAAAATGTGACTCTTAAAGAACTCCCGTCTTGACTAACGCAGTCAGACGTAAAAGAACTTTACAACAATTCATGCAAGTCTAATTCCAGCATCATTTATCCAACTTGCATAATACACAATTCACTCAATTTTCTAAACTGCATTTTAATAATCAACTCTTTCGTTATGAGTCTAGGTACAAATATTACCTTATCAAAGGGACGCAACTCAGTCTCACTTATCAGTTCGCATGCATGTAATTTCAATACTTAATAAATTCAATTGTTATGTTTTTAACTCTATGTTCCTTTTTTGTATTTCCCCATTGCTAATGATTTCCACACCTTTCCTAAACAAAAAATAAATAATTGTGGGGAACAGCCCTTCAACACACAACAAACATTGCTAAACCATTACACATGCCAACATACTCAGGGCCCGTTCCCCTACACGTCCATCATATCCATCAAATGTCATTCGAGATTCGTTCATGAAAATTACTTTAGAAAAGTCAATTTTCACGTATTTCTTGGCCCAATTTTGATGCTTTGAAATATTTGCTTTAGTGAGAAGAGGTTGCCTAGGAGATTGTTTTACAGATCCCAATTCACAATATATTCTACACTTTTTGTCCTTGACTGCATCATTTTCAAAGAACTAAGCAATGATGGTTGTTTCGCTATAATTCACTTTAGTTTACGTTCATCTAGGGGAAGCAAGTTTTTATAAAACCTTTTCCTTTGGTTTGATCTCTCAACTTATAATTTCAACAGCCTTCTTTATCATTTGATGATCTCTGCAAAGTTCCTTTGATATCTCCAATGTGGACATTCCTTCACTCAATAACTTTGTTATTTTCCGTTTTTCAGCAGTTGTTAGACCTTTTCCTTTACCAATGTTTCAATATAAATTATGAATAAAAAAAATAGTTTTCATTAGATTTCAAAAGTCTTAAGCTAATATTAGTTTAATCTACATATTAACTTCAGTCAGTTCATTTTCATAAATTCCAAATATCTCAAAAACTAACCATGAAAAATGGCAGAAAATTTAGTTAAATATTTTACTACTGATTTTCCAAGCGTAGCCCAGATGTGGCACAAGGCCGAAAGTATGGGGCACCCAGTGAATATCGAACTCACTACTTAGTCGTAATTGTTCTAGCGAGAACCTCGAGGTGCCCAGTTAAATATTTTACTAAAGATGGAAATAGATGAGTTTAAATTTGATAAATATTGCTTCAGAACTTTTTGAGTTATTGAGGTTTATTTGGTTTGCATAATAAATTCAGACAGGCTGTAGTTTTGTCTTTCTTGTTTTAGTTGAACTGATGAAGCCATAGAAAATAGAAGCTTTTCTTCGGCGAAACGCGTCTTTGATTAAATGTTTTCCACTTTGTCTTATTAGTTTCAAATGATGGCCACTAACACGAAATAAATGTTTTTTTTTAATAGTCATTTAAAATCAAGACTCGGCAATCTCCACCTACGTTTTCAGTTTTTAATTAAAAGATTTTTCTTTCTTTCTTTAATTGTCACATTCAGACGACAATTTTTTTCTCCTGTTGGCGTATCTTATGGGTCATTCAAAATTTACTCGGATTGGTCTTCCGTATTGGTTGTTATTGTCAAAACATTTTAGTTGATGTGCCCTCCAGGCCATTTCAAATATTTGTCATAGTTGATAACCTTACGAGAATTTCAAAGTGAGCACTTTATTCAATCTATGGTGGTGGGTTGTTCGCAACCTGGTCTCCATGCTGGTCTCCATGCTAGGGAAGATAACTCATATCCGTTATTTAAATCGAGGTAATACATTTTTGAGATGCTATTTGTCTTACTCACAGAATCAGACTATATGATTTGTTTATACTGTCCAACCCAGGATATTGAACTAACGAAGTTCTTTATTCAGCAGTGACAAATAACAGGAAACACGGTGGAGTAATGGTTAGCGGCTCGGGTTGAGGAATCGGAGAGCCGAGTTCGAATTTCACTTGAGCTCATTACATTCACTTACGTGCAAATACACTTGAGAAAGGTATGAATCCATTTCTTCTCCCCCCACTGTAAAAAATATTTATCTATGTACATGTGTAATTATATATATATTAGGTTGGTGCAAAAATAATGTCGTTTTCTCACATGAAGTTGAACGTCAAAAAACGACATTATTTTTGCACCAGCCTGTGAAAAGTGCCCGAGTGAAATTAGTTAGACGGCGGTTGTGCTAGCACGAAGTCACAAGTCATCGTGACTGAGGGTTTGAACATGCTGGCCTTGTTCAGACTGTAGATAAATCTCACTCTCCCAAAAACTTTAACTAACGTCCGCTCAGCATATTTGCAGTATAAACCAGAGATGAACCCTGTGGGTGTTGAACAAACACAAATGTGCCTGAGTAGGCGTCTACAACGGGGATCACTAGCCGCCCTAGTAGATTGGCATCCTCGGATTTACTGTATATAAAATATATATTATTTTTTTAACAATTTCTTTGTAATTTCTTTTTCATTACTTCAACATTCTTTTCGCTTTTCTCTTTCATGGATGCCATATTCTTTTGGGGGCTTGTTTAGACCAAGTTAATAGCCCTCCAGTCTCCCTCCATTTATGAATAATAAGAATTATGAATTATATGCTATGGCTGTGGAGGTACGTCATGATTTTAGATATGCATTAAGTAGGGCATGTCCATAAGCAGGTTTTGGTCACCCTTATACCTTAGCAAACAAAAATGAGGTCAAAAGTGCGAGTGAGGTAAATCAATTTGAGGGGCTGTAAAAAATTTCGTCAATAGCTTCCATGGCGTCGTTCGCCAGTTTCTATCTCCTGGAGGGTGTTTCTTTCTGAAAATATAGGTGATTTGGGGGGTGGGCTATTAGGGGCGTGTCACCTACAAAACGGATTTCGTTGCTTGCACTAATAATTCGTGAATGTTTAAAGAGGTTTCGGGATTTTCAATATTTTGGATTTTCTTTTTTAAACTTTTTTCATTGGCTAGAAATGAATTTGGACGCGATTAGAGTGAATATAACTTTAGTTTTAGATTTCTGTGAAACCGGAAATAGTTTAAAATATCAATGTTTTTGTCTTCTTGGTTACTGAGAATCCACAGTAAGAAAGAAATGGTCACAAGATTTGGCACGGACATAATAATAATAATAATAATAATAATAGTAAGCATTAGGTTACTATTTTTTTTAATCATTTCACCCCAAGCAAGGCTATTGTGCCACTAAGACGGAAAGGATTACTGGAAGGGAAAAAGAATGAGAAGACTTTAGGATAAGGTACTGGAAACCCAAGCCTAAAGAGGAAAAACGAGATAAGCCACTATTTCTGTTGAAAAAACACGTAGTGAATTTTTCTACTTCTATTGAAAAAAACACGTGGAAGGAGTATGAACTGGGCGACAGGCGAATCTATCTACTCCTTTTGAAAAATTATAAATAAAATAAGTAAGAGATTAAATTGAAAATTGTACTTATTTTTGTTATGCCACTGATCTGCATAACGAGCTTTTTAACCATTACACTACGACAAGGTGGTTCAGCTAACAGTAAAAAGATTTTGCGATGAGTTCAAAACTGGGAAAAGAATGCTGTCCAATTCCGTCTGTTGACATGACATCATTGTTCTTCGTCTAGGGTGTATAATATCTAAGAATATATTTATAATAATACCGCATCTACATTCCTACCTTTTTTTCTATAAAAAATTGTATTGTCCTGGTCTGAATAGACAAATCCTAACAGGTTTTAAGGATGGCCCAATAACGTCGTAATATACAACGACCAACGCACAAGGAATATAATAATTAAGAATATATTTATGACAATTGTACATCTACATTCTTCTCACACTACTTGGAAAATGTCCCGTCTTTTTACCCAGGATTAAGCAATTAATTCAATCAACACAAACATAGCATGTCAGTACGGGTCAAAGGAATAAAAGTAAAGAATTGTTCTTGAAATATATAAGAAAGGCATTCTGTCTTTATTGCGTCGGGAAGAGATAAAATTTGGTTTATTTTGTTGGCCTTCATTCGTGCATGACCAATAGAATATCTCGCGTTCTATTGTGAAATCCAAAAATATAGTGGGAAAATACGAAATGACATGAACTGATGTTTTCTGCGTTTTGATTGGATGAAATTGTTGTAACATTTATTTATGTTATTTAGTAAGTTTAGATCTCCAGCAATGAAAGCCATTTTCTCTCATCACACGAAACACCAACACGTTGCGTGAATTCTCTGCCGAAGATTAAAAAAAAAACAAAAAAAGAAAACGTTTTCAAGCGAGTTGATAAAAAATCGGCATGACATGAAGATTTTTGATCTGACCAAAGTTTCTTGTCTAATCTATTAAATTTGAGTGTCAGCAGCGGCGGGGCGAGATATACAGGCTACCATATACAATAAGCTGTGCCAAAAACATATATGGTCACATCACTTGTATATGATGACGTCATTTAAGTTAGTGTATAAGCAATGTTTGCTGTAGCGTTAATAGAATACTGAATTTCTGTTACTATTTTATTATTTTATATTAATTTCAGTGTGATGGAATAGTCCATACCTACCTTTCACCTCTCCGGGATAATGCCCTTTACATCAATAATCACCTATTAACCAATCAGCATCTTAGTTTCAGCAAACTAGACTTTTCATTGGCTCAGACCTCTAAAACTGTAGCAAGTTTAAGCGAAAATATCTTTTCGCGCCTAACGTTTTTGAGCCGATTTTTAGACCTAAAACTCAATAAATAGTAGCGTCCGAATCGATTCGAACCAGTCAGAAATTCACCCTCGAAAGTTGTTGACCTTTTCTGACTGCGTTTTTTTTTGCCACGCGATTTTTGGGAATTTACCCGTATTGTGTTTTGAACTGTATTTCTGTTAAGTTGGACTTTATTACTGTCTTTTGTTCTTTACGACTGTTTTGAAAAATTTTGATTTTTCTTTTCCTTTTTTCCTCAATATTTTTTAATTTTACCCCCTTTATTTTTGCTCTTTTTTCTTTTTATTCCAATTTTTTCTTTTTAATTTTCTTTTTCCTTAATTTCTCTTTTAATTATACCTTCGTTTTTCTTTTGTTTGTAACCCCTGTCCGTTTTTCGCGTTATTTTTTACTAACCGTTAATTCTGTATTTCTTTCCATTTAATATCCTTTAAGTTTTTCGTGTTTTGTGTTTCTTTTCCATTTTTGTATTGTCTATTTATTCCGTAATAACTCTTGTTCTGTCTATTTGTCCATTTATTCTGTTCTAACCTTTGTATTGTCTATTTTCTTGCGTTTATTTGTTTTGGCGTCAGCCATTTTGTTTTTGTAACTAGCTCCGTCTAGTTTTGTAAGTTTCGCATTTTTTTTTGTTTACTTGTCTAGCTTTTTCGTGTTTTCTTTTCGTGTTTTCTTTTTTTAAATTTATTGTTTCGCCGTCAGGCAAACTTTGTTTAATTTTTGTACGTGTTAATTTTTTTCTTGCCGTTAGGTGAACCTTGTTTTATTTTTTCTGGTTTGTCATGTGATTTTTGTATTTATCTCTTTGTTTTTGTAATTATTTTTTTTATTTGCTGTCTCGCTTTCGGGAGAGTTTTGTGTTTTTTGATTAACTGCTTTATTTTCGTTGTAATTGTAAATTTTCGCTACTAGGCGAACTTTATTTAGACCCCCCCCCCCGCCTATAGGCGGTCTTTGTTTCTTTCCACCACTCCCCTCCCCTTCCCGTTGTATAAATTTTATAAAAAATGGAAAAAAAGAAAAAAAGTAAAGTTACATATTTCCCGATTAAAAAGAAAAAGCCTATTATGGCTGATCTTAAGAAGTCTGTTAAGAAACATTTATTTTCTGTAAAGAAAAAACCACCTGATAAAGATGATCTGTCGGAATACCCAGTATTAGCAGATATAGCTGTAAATGATGACTTGGGTAAAAAAAAGTATGGAAGCCAAAAATGGCCACCAAAGTCCAAAAAATATGGAGGCCAATAATGGCCATAATGATAAAAATATGTAGGCTAATAGAAGCCCAAACAAAGACATGAGCAAAGATAATTCAGACGCCGGGGAATCGCCCTCTTGTTGGAAGTCGCCTCCAAACTGTATTATCAATTTAGCGGAGTTCTTGGAGCGAGCTAAGTGTTACGCTCACCTTGTCGTAGAAAGTGGACTCTTAGAAGACCCCACAGAATTGAGAAAAATTGACAAAAGAATAGTGTCAGTTTTCGTCGTCGACACGCGTACGCGCAAAATTTGTCGCACGACGAAAAGCAGTGTTGAAAGCACTGGAGTCTTTGGGGATCAAGCCCCTCAGAATAGTTAAGGGAGCCGGATTTTTCATGCAGGACGTATTGTTACCCACTCCGGCAGACTGCGTTGTGGCATCGACCCCTGACTTAATAACAAAAGATTTTATCTTGCGCTCGGTGTATGAAGGCCGAAGACTGACCCCATTATCAGTATACGAGGTCCCTCCTAGAGTTATCGGGGAACATCCCGCTGTGTTTTTGTCCCAATATGGCGAAATTCTGGGCGCTTCCTGCGATAGCCTGAACGGGGGATGGAGCTTTGAAATCATGTTGGACGAAAAGGCTTCCGCTCCATCCCCAACTGTCTGGATGTCGGACGCTTGAAGCTGCTGGCCATTGTGACCGGCCGCAAACCGGTATGTTAGAAGTGTGGAAAGCCTGGTCACCTCTCCTCTTCCTGCCCAGAGAAGAAGGCCTCTGGAAGTCAAGCTCCAGTAGACCAAAATCACCCTCTGACCGCGTCTTTAGCTTCTGCCTCGCTTGTAATGGGCGTGCCAGCTTCCGGGACCGGGTCGGTTAATCCTCTGGTTGGCGAAACATCTAAGGCCACATTCCCCAAAAAGCCTTCGCCCGCTGCTAGTGCAGTTTCGGAGAAGTGGGGAATGGCTGGTAGCTGGTAAGGCCAGAGGGAGGCGCCAGATAGCGGGTCCTCAGTTCCCTGAAGCCACCAGGACGAAAGTCACACACAGTCCCACTCCCTCTGGCAACTTTAAGGGTGATGCCCCGACCTCTCAGCAATCCTTCCAAGACCAACAAAGGAAATATGATCCTGGATACGAAAACTCTGAAAAAATAAAGGTCCTAAAAATGAAGTTAGATAAACAAAAGCAGACTCAACACTCAAATCCTATTCCTTCCACGTCCTCGGCCCAGTCCGCACCTTCACCCAAGAAAAAACCTTCCCCTCTGACAACTCCGTCCAAATCTCGTCCTCCCAGCAGAGATCCAAGCCCCTATAAAGATAGAACCTTTCACACTCCCCTTCATACTCCCAGCCCTTCCCCTGTTAAACAAAGATCCCCCCATACCTCTCTGCATACTCCCAGTCGTTCCCCTGTAAAAAAAAAACAGAAATGCCTCCCCCTCTTCCCAACGGCAAAGAAGCCCCACACAGGAGTTTAAAGATAAAAAGAAAAAGGCACAAAAGCTCATTTTCAACACAGGAGAGGATGTTTGCCGCATTTCCCCTGCCCAGGCAGAGAGAGCCAGGGATTATGGAAACCGGATAAAAGACCTCAAATACTTGCTATCTATAAGGTAGTTTGCCGACCAAGACAATGAAGTGCCTCAAAATTTCCCGCTTGCCCAAAGGGTTCTTACAGTAATCAGAACAGGAGCCGGAGCAAAGCAGATTTGGGCAATGCTTGATGACGCTATCACGTCTTACAAGATGGCTCTAACAATTGCAATCGTCCAAAACCAGCAGTTAAAAAATTTAAAACAATTTTGTGCAGGGAAGGTCCCCGTTTTAGTTCACCCATCCCTGTATAGAGCCCTAAAACTGACATTTCCCTGGGATATCGGCGGATTCTCCCAAGACGGTACCATCAAGACTGAGATGGGCCATGGGTCTATGGGAGAGGCTGTCGGTATCCTTACCCCGGCCATGTTCAAACCAGTACTTCAACACTAACGGGTCTTCACTATGGCTCTCTGGTTAGCAAGTATAAATGTGCGGGGCCTGAGGTCCGAGTCTCGCAGGGCGAGGCTCTCTCGTGACCTTCAGTGCCTCGGGGTGAATGTTTGTTGTGTGCAAAAGACCGGGTTTTCTTCTCGTGACCGTGAGGACATACTGTCTAAGGGGTTCTCCCTTTATTCATGTTTTGATGGTCGTTCGAGGGGTGTCTCTTGGCTAGTGAGCAAGTCTTTGAATGCTGCATGTACTCTTGTCTTCGCAGATCCGGCGGGCAGGCTTTTCGTGCTGGATGTTACCATAAAGGATAAGGCTTTACGACTCATTGGGGTTTATGCGCCCAATAACCATTCCGAGCGGCCTGCTTTGTTTCGGAAGATCGGGCCGTTTTTGACGACATCTCGTCGGGTAATTTTAGTGGGGGATTGGAATGCCGTCCTTGACCCCGATATAGATCGTATAAGGCATAATTCGGGTACTAACATCAGGGACGTGAAACCATTTCGGGACTTTATCGGCGAGTTCGATCTTGTCGATAAGTACCGGAATGAGCACCCTCGGGAGGTAGTATGGACTTGGACAAATAGTGGCAACTCGGCTCCTGGGACGCTTGCGAGCTACCGCGACCGAGTTTTAGTTAGGAGAGTCGATGTAGGGCTCTAGACTGTCCAAGCTTCCATTATATAGTAAACTTAGATAAGCCTAAGGTTAGGTTGGCTGGGTACTGGAAATTAAACTGCTCACTATTTGGTGAGCAGGATTTCCGGGAACAGCAGTTACTAATAATACAGAGGGGATTGACGGGGACGGTTTTAGGGAACGCCTGGTGGGATAAATTAAAATCCAAAATTAGAACGTTTCCTGCCGATTTTAGTCGTCGACTCAATCTAGATAGATTAGCGGCGCAAGCGGCTTGTGAGAAAAGAGTTGATCGGGCAGTTAAATCTCGTGATAGTGGGGAAGTAGCCTTAGCTAAGGCCGAGTTGGCCTCCTTGCTTATCAAGAAGGATCAAGCTCTGGTAGTTAGGGCTAGGTTAAAAAGAATGTCCTCTGAGGCGATGAATATGGCCGCTGAATTGCGTGCAGAGGAAAATCGGATCGCGTCTCGGCGACATATCGCGTGCGTCACATTGCCGGATAAGCGGACCGTGACTACAAACACGGGCATATGCGAGGCCTTTCGAGATTATTTTCAGGATCTTTTCATCAGGGAGCCCGGTCTGAGCTCTGCTCGGTTCGACGCTTATTTGGCCGACTTTCCCTGCCTCGAGGCAGCTGAAGCGGCTGGGTGCGAGAGTCCCATCACAGAGTCGGATAAATCTCCGGGACTAGATGGCCTTCCCTACGAAGTTTACTTGAGGCAGTCGCCCGTTTTTGTTCCTTTGCTGGAACTGATCTTCAACAACTGGATGAAGCAGGGGTCTATACCCCAACGCTTCACCAGGGGTGTGATCAAGTTGCTGCGTAAGGACAAGAACGGTGGGGATGGGATAAATAACTTTCGCCCTTTGACTATGTTAAACACAGAGTTAAAGATTTTGGCGAAGATCTTAGTCAACCGTTTGCAGCTTGTCCAGTCTAGTCTGATTGGCTCCGAACAGACTTGTGCTGTGAAGGGAAGGACTATTCAGGATAACCTGCAAATGGTACGCTTGATCTTAGAACAAGTCGACAGTGAAGCCGCGCTGATCAATTTAGATCAGTCCAAGACCTTCGATAGGGTTGACCATCGGTTTCTGGAGCTATCCTTTCGGCGGCCGGTTTCGGAGCCGACTTTCGCTCCTGGATCCGACTTTCGTATGCGACCCCCGGTGCACTGGTGGAGGTGAATGGGGTAAGATCGAAGCTTTTTGTATTGTCTCGCTCCATTCGTCAAGGTCGTCCGCTTTCGCCTTTGCTTTACGTTCTTGCGTTGGAACCTTTCCCTCGCAAGTTAAAGGCGAATCCGATCCTGTGTGGAATTTCCTTGTCTGGAGCTACCACCTCAGCCAGGTATTCTGCCTATGCTGGCGACGTTTCGGTTCTTGTGTCGAGCAGAGCCGAGATTGACGAAGTCAGCAAAGAAATCAGTGGGTATGAGATGGTGACAGGGGCCAAGATCAACCGCGATAAGTCTGTTGGCTTGCGGTTGGGTGCGTTGAAGGGAGTTTCTCTTCCCGGACCTTTCCTCTGGACGGATGGGCCGATCAAGATACTTGGCGTCTGGTTCGGTCCTGATCTCCAGTTGGAAATGAACTGGTTGGAGGTACAAGGGAAAGCCGAGATCGCGGTTAATCTGTGGTCTTGAAGGGGAGGGCGGAAGTATGTGTTTCACACATCTAGCCGATTCTCCTTTACCGACTCTCTGTACTTCCACTCCCGTCTACCAGACTAATATTATTAGTAAGGCTCTTGTTCTCTTTCTTGTGGAGAGACAAAGCCGCTATGGTATTTCGCGAGATCTGTTGCCTTCATCCCTCTGGGGGCGGTCTGGGTATGCCTAGCATTGAAATTCGTCAATATATGCTTCGCATCAACTTTCTAGACCGAATTCGGCCACAGAAGAGCGTTCGGTTAGCAAGGTCGAATTTATTGCCTTTAAAAATGACTTAAAACTAATTGTCGAACTTTTTTCATTTCATAATGTGTGACGTCATTTGTTTACATTTTGATACGCTTTGATATGAATATACATGAGAGATTCATGGAAGATTGAAGTTTAAAGACAGTAAATTCGACCTTGCTAATCGAACGCTCCTCTGTGGCCAAAACGGTTAAGGCACGTCAGGCTATATGACGGTTCGGTATAGGATACAGATTCGATTCCTGTCGGAGAATGAATATTTTCTATGAAAAATTCTCGGACATTCAGGCCGGTAAATGTTGTTTAATACTGTTTATTATAAAACAGAGCATTTACTTAAATATTTGTATGTATAAAAAGAATGTGTAAACATAAAAATGTCTTAAAAATATATATATATATATATATATATATATATATATATATGTGTGTGTGTGTGTGTGTGTGTGTGTGTGTGACAGCTTCCTGGAGGTATGCAAGTGGTGTACATTAATGTTAGAAGTGCTATCCACCTTGTTTACAACTAAGTGGTCATGGTTTGCATTTTATACTCAAGTCGACCCCCCCAAGTTTTGGAATATGGAATTTCAAATTAATTTATCTCAGAAGAAAAAAAAGAAATGATGAAATTCATAACTAAATTTTGATGACAGGAAATAAAAGTTAAACAAAGTTTATTTTAGAATTCCAATGAAAAAAATTAACAACTTTTTTAAATTTTTCAAGCAAGAAATTTATTTAAAAAACATTCAAATAAAATACAATAAAATCACAAAAGCAGTAATTTAAACAAAAGAATAATTGATCAGAATTAAATTAAATTGAAATAAAGAATAAAAAAAATTGCATTAAAGAACAAAAAGTTAATTTTTTTTTTTTTTTTTTTTTACAAAAGAAAGCACAAAAGTTTTTTATAAAAACGCTCTCCACAAAGAATTTTTAAAAAAATGACAGAATACATTTTTAAAACCAGGGTAAATGAAAAAAAAATAGTAAAATTGAAAGTTTTCTACAATACTGAAACATTTGACATGGGGAGGGGAAATATTTGAATTTTTATTTTTACAAATGAAAAAAAAAATCGGCATCTGAATTTTATATTATTAAAATAAAATTTAAAAAAACTTAGAATACCATAGCAAACTCAAAATCCATTCGAAGTGTTTCAGCTTTAATAGGTGCTCTGTTTAAGTGCCAAGAAATATCTATAGTGAAAACGATTTTTCAAAATATTATCAAGTATTTCACAATAGACTCCAAATTGAAATTGAGAAAATTAAATTAAAACTGACAAACTTTCATCATTGTTGTCCGCTTCAGTCAAACTTTTACAACAGCCATCAGTCAGTTATTTTGGGAATTTACAATTGTTGCAAGCAACAATAAAAAAAAAAATGACATTTCTTTACTGGATTTTTTTTTCTTAATTACAACTTTCATTTAGTCTTTGTAGTAACATGATCGAATGTTAGCTTTTTTTTTTTATTTCAAATATACAAAAATTATTTTAGTATTATGGAAAAAAAAAAGAATTATTATTTCAAATATTTTAAAAGTATGAAAATAGTAAAGGAAATGATGTTTTTTTCTTTTTGGAATGCAAATACATTTAAGCATTGACACAAGCTTTAAATACAGAATATTGAACACAATATTTTTTGAAACAATAAAATTCATATTAAAGTATAAAATAGGCAAAAAAATAAATAATTTCTGTTTGTATGATTGGAATGACATTAGTATAAAAGTATTTATAAGACCTTCAAGAAAAAAAATCCCTTCTTGATTTCTTTTCTTTTCTTTTCTATCATTAAAATCTGTTCATAAATTCTACAATATTAAGAATAAAAATTTAGGTGCCAACAGTCACAGATGAGGAGAAAGATGATTTGGTGCCTTCTGTTGACTAACACAGAATTCAGTTAATGTGATAACAATACTAAAAAAATGTGATCAGTGCTCACTCAAACAGGTAGTGAATTTCCTGTTATCCCCCCCCCACTTGCCCGTTTATTTTTAAGGACATCAAAAACTGGGGTGGGCGTCATATAGATATAAATATTTCTTATTCTTTCCAATTAAAAGTCATCTCAGGTTAATTATTCTTCATGAGTTATCACTGAAGTTAAGCAATGCCAAGTGTGGCCAGCATCTAGATGTGTGACTGCTTGGGAATACCAGGTACTGTAAGCTTGGACGTGTGCCTGGTGTAATGGATAGTGGCTCAGAATTGTTAATTGGAGAGCTAAGTTCCAATTCCAGTTGGGTTCATTGTGTTCACTGACATGCAAATAACCCGGATTTGATTGATTAATTGTTAAGTTTTATACGACTTATCATCTCTTTGCAGGTTATTTAAAGCCAGAAAATATTTTTAGATTGTAGGAATTTTTTCTGAGATAATAATGCTTTAGTGATCCAAGTCTTACTAATTAACCCATAACTGGGGGAGAGGAGGTGAATTCATACCTTTCCCAAGGATATTTGCTCATAATTGAATATAATGAGCCTAATGGGAATTGAAACTCTGCTCTCCAGTTAACAATTCCAAGCCATTATCCATTACACCACCTGCACATCCAAACTTATGGCATCTTGTATTCCAAGTTACCAATCCTCACTCGATATTGCTGCCATGATTATATGGGAACCGAAGTTTCCACATGATGTGGCCATAAACACAAGTACTCTTGGGAAAAGTATAAATCCCTCCAGCTATGGGTTAATTAGTAAGACCTGTATCACTAAATCATTATCTAAAAAAAAAAAAAAATTTTACAATCTAAAAATATTTTGTGGCTTTAGATAACCTACAATGGGTTGATAAGCCATAGAAAAAAACTATGAAATATGCAGGCATGTCTTTTAGATTTATTTACATTCTCTGGAATATAAACGTATAGAAACTAAATTGGCCACAAAGTCAGGGATTAGGTTGACTGTAATACAGAACTGACCCCCCCACTTTATGTCCACATGATAAGTCTTTGTTTATTCATCAAATTCTGATGAGGTATGAATCCACTTCTTCTCTCCTCCCCTAGCTATGTGTTAATTAGTAGGACTTGTATTAGTCAGTCAGCTGAGTGCCATACGTGATACACACTTGGGCAACCATGTCTCTTTTGATTCATGACTGACTAGGCAGAACTTTTCCAACAGGTGGCTGACATTTTTTTCTCAGGTAGACATTTTTTTTTTTTTTTAAATTCTTACAATCTAAAAATATTTTCTGGCTTTAAATAACCTGCAAAGGGTTGATAAGCCATAAAAAAACAAATCAATCAATTAATTAATGAGTTGTCCTGTTACACTGATGTAAGTTTCATTTCCAGTAATGAAAAAAAAAGATACTAGTTTACTGAAAAATAGTAAACCTATTAGGTTACAGCATAAGTAATATCCATTCTTAAGAACCAACTGTAAATCTTTGAATAAATAAAAAATAATTAAGAAAAACAGAAATTATTTAGGACTCAAACTAGTAAATTTCTCGTTTAATTATCTTTAGGAAATGCCCATTTTAGGGGGGGATTTGAAAATATATATTTCTTTAGCATATTTTTTTGATTGATTTTTTATGGCTTATCAACCTTTAGCAGGTTATTTAAAACCAGAAAATATTGTAAGAATTTCTGGAGGGAAAAATAACGGTTTAGTGATCCAAGTCTTGCTAATTAACCCATAGCTGGGAGGAGAAAAGGTGGATTCATGCCTTTTCCAAGGTTATTTGCACGTAAGGGAATATAATGAACCCAACTGGATTTGGAACACAGCTCCTTGATTAACAATTATAACAGCCATTATCTATCATACCCCACCCCACCCATAAATCGAAGCTTAATGCATGTGGTAGAAGGGGATTACTGAGTGTGAGAGGAGATGAGAAAAAGAAAAACATTAAGGAGAGAGGACAATAAAAGAACGGAAGGTAACGATGGACAGTGCAGTGAAATTTTTGAGAGGCAAGAAGCCAGAAGAGAGTTCCACAATGAGAAGGGTGATAGAAGAAACTGTTAGCATAGTACTTATGGTTACATCTAGTCTTTTCAACTGTAAAATGATGAGACCTATCTGCCAATCTAGTACTGCTCTTAAATTCATAAAGTCTAGGTACCAAAGAGGATAGCTCATTAAAACAATTACCATAAACATACTTATCAGATTAAGAAACTGTTAGCATAGAACTTACGGTTACATCTCGCCATTTCAATTGTAAAATGATGAGACCTATCTGCCAATCTAGTACTGCTCTTAAATTCATAAAGTCTACGTACCAAAGAGGATAGCTCATCAAAACAATTACGATGAAAGCATTTATAGGAAAAGCACAAGTCAGCTATGTTATGATGGTAGGAAAATGACTGAAGCTGAGATGCCAGGTCAGGATGAATAACATTGCAGATTCATTTGGGAGGGTATTTATGTCTGCAGCTTGGTTGTTATTGTCATATTTTAGTCAGTCTTACATATTTGGTAATCTTCTGGCAATTTAGGACCAAACCATTTATTGAAGTCCCATGGAGTGAGGAAGGAGATTATCTTCATTTTCCCTATGTGAGGGCACATATGACTTAATGAATAAGAGCAAAAGCTCAAGAACCACTCAATGTACATGATTATCAAATAAGGTGTGTGATATGGACATAAAAGGAAGTAAAGCTAATGAGGACATGGGCGATTTTTTTTTTATTTTGATTTGATTTGTTTCAACTCCTTCATGGGTCATTTAATGGTGAAATTTAATTTTCTTGGGAGCTTTGAAGTAATAGATATATGATATATGTTATTCTGCTTTCACAATTGAATACATGGTAGATGATACTCAGCTTTTGAGCATATGCATGTTTGTGTGTATATAATTACTAATGGCAGTGATATGTGTGTTTTGTGTTGTAGTTTTGTTGAAGTTATATTTTGGAATACAGGTTGATTTCTTTAAGAAATTCTAGGATATTATATGGATTAATGTCATGAATCAGTTCTTTCGTGTTGGTTGGTTGGTTTTGTTTAGCGGCATATCAACATTTATGGTTATTTAATGCCAAAATCTAAATATTTTGAACACAATTTTATGGCTTCAACTAAATATATTTTGAATGCAATTGTATACCTTCAACTAAACATATTTTGAACACAATTTTATGGCTTCAACTACAGATAAAGTGTATTGTTGGTAATTTTTTTTATATAACTATGAACCACTGTGAATGAATATACTTTCATATTGTTTTGCTTTTGTTCGGGGGTTCACCATTTGCTCATAGCTGGGACCGTAACAGGTGCTAACACGCCGGGTCTGGGTGGACCTGCGAACAGTAATTAAGGGGTGCTTCCACACACTTTAAAACCTCCAATTACCCAATCAGAGACTTTGCTGCCAGATGTAGTTTATCATTAGATATGGAGGATAAATAAATAAATGACCCCCACCAGAATAAAGAGGTTAAGATTGTTGTTTCCGTGGAAACATCCCCATTGGAGTCTGTTTGACAAAGTAGAATGCAAAATAGTTACATATACCAGTTCTATGTCAGAGATAAGCAATCATAGGCTTGCCACTTGTATCCGAGTATGACTGTCTACTAGGGTGGCTAGCCAATCCCTGTTGCAGACGCCTGCTCAGGCACATCTGTGTGTATTCAACACCCACAGAATGCACATGTGGTTTATACTTCAGCTCTGCTGAGCAGATGTTAGTTACAGTTTCTGGGAGAGAGAGAGAGAGAGTGCATTATCTAGTGGGATCAACAGTCCAGTACGTTCAAACTGTCAGTCATGATGACTTTATGCTAGCACAACCATCAACAGCTCCCAAATAGTTCTGTCTATCCAATTCCACAAACAAGGCTTAGGTTAAACCAGGGTGTGGTTTTCAGGCATCTTCCAACGGTGCCGCACGCTGGGAATGCTCCTCCCCAGGCCAACAGCATCACCTTCCAGACAAATCAACTATTCAAACCCAGACCTTACGGTCTGAAAACAAACATTCTAAACACTTCGTCATAGGTCCATAGAGACAAACAATATCACAAATACCAATTCCATCTCAAAGACAGATTGTCTCTGCATTTTCGAGGATCACTGTTAGAGATTAACAACTGAACAAAGGGAGATCACTAGGAAGAAAAGAACTGATATGAGATTTCCTCAAGCAAGGACTGCAGAATGAGAACAACCTACCTCCATATATTGAACAAAGGGTTTGATTCAAAATTACCATAATGTTAACAACTACAAATCCCTGATGAAGGCCAGAGTGTATAATGGCTGAAACGTTGTGATAACAAAAACCTAACCAAAGACAAGTCCAAACAAATAATTGTATAAATAGGAGGTTACAGTGTAAGTGTTTGAATCATTGTATATAGGTTAGTTTGATCAATGTTCTTTGTTGTTTTATCAAAAGATTTAACTTGGGTAATTCCTGACAACGGCAGACACCGAGCGTGATGTGTACGAAAGGAGAAGTACATATGTGTCCTCTGTGCAGAATTTAAAATTCTAAAGCATAACAGACATCTGAGAGATCGGAAAGTAGGTAACTGAAACCTTATGAGAAAACAAAGTAACAAAGATGAGGATATTAGTCTAGAATGGCTTATGTGCACAAAGTCTAATGTGTAAACCAACGTGGTATATTCTGATCGAAAAAATCATTTGATTAAAAAGAGAGAATGGTTGGTTGGTTGTTTTTGTTTAGCAGCATACCCACTCGTATGGGTTGGTCACCTCGAGGTGGTGTAATGGTTAGCAAGCTTGTCTCACTTGAACAAGTTACGACTGGGTAGTGAGTTTGATCCTCACTGGGTGCCCCATACTTTCGGCCACGTCTGAAGCTATGCTTGGAAAATCACTATCCACCTGTATGGGTTATTTACAGATCACAACATCTAGCAGAGAGATAAAAATTAAATTTTTATTATTGCATTATTTCAAAATGTTAACACATCAGCAGATAGCTATTAATGTCAACAACTGAGCACAAATAGTCATTAATGTATAATTTTAAATTTATTAATTAATAAAATCAGAAGAGTCAGAATCACTTTCGTATCTGAATTTTCTTAAGAATCTTTGTGTAGTTCTTAAGTTTACATTAAAATCTTTTCATCATTTTCATCAGAATTAAGACAGCCACACCTTAGATGAAAAAAAACATAGCCTCCTTTACGACAGTCCGTTTTTGAGAATCTTCTATCTCTAACAAAAGATCACATTTCAAATACTGCATCACGTGATATTATTCAAATATTGCATCATGTGATATCTTATTCCTTTTATATCAGGCCTTTACCATGGGATGCTAACAGATAGTAAAAATTAAAAAAATAACCATAAATATGTAAAAAAATGCGTATATTGTTGAAAATTCCTTTTTCCACAATATAGCTATTATAATGCTTATTATCTAAACAATAATAATACTGAATCATTTTTTTAAACATTAAAATATATTTAATGACATCTGCCTAGATGTCGCAATCTATTAATACTGAAATCTAAATATGAAAATTCAAACTTTAGAATTAATTCATGATTAAATTATAATTACTTAGCCGCATTTTTTTTTCTACCAAATAATCTTATAAAATCAAACAAGGAATAAAAACTTGTTTCTCTTTACAAGAAATGAGATTAATCACAGCAAATTTATCTTTTTTAATTGTTTTCACAATGTATACCATGTTTCCAGTTTTGCTATAAAAATGTATTGTTGGTCATTTTGCTATAAAAATGTATTGTTGGTCATTTTGCTATAAAAATGTATTGTTGGTCATTTTGCTATAAAAATGTATTGCTACTTGAGTAGCATACCTTATACAGTAACACCCTGCTCTTACTTATATTTATGTTTGCCAAGGCATATTTGCACGTAAGTGAATATAACAAACCCAAACGGAATTGGAACTTGGTTCTCCAATTAACAAATCCAAGTCTTTATCCATTACACCACCTGCATATCCAAACATGGTATTTCCAAGAGGTCACCCATCTAGTTACTAACCAGGCTCAATGTTGCTTAACTTCAGTGATCATACAATAAAGGAGGAGGTAGGAAGTGCAGTTTATGAGAACATGTAGGAAACATAACTGTTAATCCTAGACTTGAAGTGGTTAACATTATAGTGATTAGGGAAGCATCATCTAGGGAGTCGGTTCCACAAAGCAGCAGTTCTTGAGAACAAGCTGCCTGAATGGAACTTCTTTCTCATTAATGTAATATGATAAGGGAATAGGGATCATTTGTCCCAGTGTATGTGGTGGCGGCCGGGGGGGTGCTTTGCTGTGAAGGTCTGAACTGGTAGATCTCAAGAACGTAGCTCATCAGAACATTTGCCATGGAAATAGCGACAGATTTGAAAATTAGAAAAAATAAAATAAAAAAATTTAAAACAGACCAACCAGGAATATACATAAACAGATGGTGAAAATATGCATTTTCCATCTTTCTCTAAAGAAATCACTAAAAATTTAAATCTCTAAATATCTCTAAAAATTAAAATTAAAATCTCTAAAAATTACTGCATCAGGAAATAAATTCATTTTCTATCCATTTTTGTCATCTTTGAATAAGTTATTTAATCCCTCCAGTCCCTTGAACTTTTAGGGTAGCAAGCCACCCACCCACCACTGCCACCACCACACTGTATAGATCAGTTCAGAGTATGCGGGATACACGTTTAGGCGATCATGTATCTTTCAATACATGACTGACGAGGCAGATTTTTTTTCCCATAGTAGGTTGCCATTTCTTTCCGCACTAGACCAGTTGCCATCCAAGACAATAGAACCAGGTCTGTCTTGCTATTTACCCATAGCTGGGGGAGAAGAAGAGGATTCATATCGTTCCCATGGGTATTAAAATGTAAGTAAATGTAATGGATTCGACTAGAATTTGAACTTGGCTCTCCGATTCCTCAATCCGAGCTGCTATCTATTATTCCATTTTGAGAGATTTAAAAACGGAAAAAATATGCAAGTGGTTTTTGCTTTTATCTGAAGTATTGTGTGTTACGAAAATGTATTCAGATGAGATTAAAAGAACTGTTGAAAATACATTTGGAACATTTACTTTGGAATCAACATTCAGGTCAGGAGATTTTCTCTGGAAAAATATGAATTCATCAGTCCCTCAGAAAAGATGAAGAAAAGATCCTTTTCATTACAACTTTTGATCCAAATCATTATTTGCGTGCTGAATGCAGAAGAAAATTCTTTTAAAAAATCTATTTTAAAATCGCTGTGTATATTCGAAAAAAAATAACATTTACAAGTGGGCATATTCATTGATGCATAGGATTAGAATAAATAAAAGATATTACTGTATTTTTGCTTTTCGAGATGCAACGAATTGACAAATAAACGTCATCAAAACAAATTAGACAGATATGGAATCATTCTGATTCTGACATTTTATAGCAGCCACGTTTCTCTTCTTATTTTGTATTTTAATCAATATACCTTCAGCTTAGTTTGGCACAAGGCCATCACTATGAGGCACTAAGTAAAGACAAATCCCTCTTTAATAGTAACAGTCTACAAAACTAAATTGGCACAAGGCCATAATAATAGAGCACTCAGTGAGGATAGGATTCACTACAGTGGTAACAGTTTACAAGATTGACTTTTCTAACCATTACTTTATGGTCAGGTACCTTTGCTTATCAATTGACAAAATCTTCCAAGTATTGTCTAGATGTCTGAACAAACTATTTACATACTTGACATTAAACACAGGATCCAAGATTATTCATTTTTACTTTAAACAGTCTGCATTACATCTATTGGTCAGAATATTCAAGAAAATCTTAATAACGATGTTCTAACCAGAAGAATTCGAAGCTGTGTCCCCCTTTGTAGGTGAAACCACATTTTGATCCAGTGTGATTTACTGCTCGGCTACAGAGAGCATTGCAGTAAAGCAAGCCTCTATTGCTCACCCTTTTTAAGGAAAGCACACTTCCTTCCCTAGATTTTTTTCTCAAGAGTCCATATCTGTTCATATCAGAAACATAAACAACATAATTTTTTAAGGTTTAATGAATTTGCGTACATATGTTTCAGTTGACATATGTTTTTTAAATTAAAATATCAACCAGCCTAGATCAAGAGGTCCTTTTTTTTCTTTTTTTTTTTTACAATGATGTAACCCTGTACAAGCCCCAAGGGCCACTCAAGGTAGAGATTACAGATGGATCATATGTACAAGTTCCATTTGAGATTTGGGCTGAGCTTAAGTCCCAATAGGTGCTCAAGACACAGGACCTCCCTGGTGGGACATGTGTTTATCGCAATTGCTAAAAATTGTTTCTTGCTCCGATAAAGAAAAAAATTGTGACTCCTGGCATGAATCGAACCTGCATTCTCTTTTTCCATCAGGGAAACCAAACCTATAGCCAAAGTATACATTTATTGATCAGGCCATGGAAAACTGTCATGA
>OZ038510.1:20346890-20364390 GCA_964036315.1 Acanthosepion esculentum
TAATCAATGAAACACTAAAAAAATATAAAAATACATTCTTATAGTAACATTAACTCATTTGATCTACAAACTCTATATCTAAAAAAAAAACACACGTTTACCCTGAAAGTATAAAATGATATACAAAATGTCTGTAGTTGAAAGCAGAAAATTGCATACAAAACATTTACATTTTGGCATTAAATAACCCATAGAGGTGTTGATATGCTACTAAACAAAATTAACCAAACAACCAAAATGATCAATATATATGTGTGTGTGTGTGTGTGTGTGTAAAATTTTAGATAGAATATATCTGTAAAAGGACAATATGAATAAAGACAAAATGAAAAATCATCTTAGCTGAGGGACTTTATCAAGGCAAATGCAAGGATTTATTTTCTAACAAGTATTTATAGACAAGTGCAAAAATATTGTTAGTTTTTCAATATTTTTTTAATTTAAGAAATGTTCATAAATATTTAGCTATACCTGAAAGAATTACGACTTTCCCAAGCCAAGATACAAAAATATTAAAAAATTAAAAAGAAAATGGTTAAACCCATCTCACATTATTCAAAATAGATAACACATAAATTAATTCCAAACTAAATTTAAATAATTTGCACAAAATTTTTAAAATAAAATTTCCCAAACATTACTTTCATTTATTAGACACTAAATTGTGTCACTTTGCATCTCCCATAGCTTGCCTGTTTCATCTGAACTGATGAATAATTATGAGCATTCCAAAACTTAAAAATTTCAAAAAATCAATAAAACTTTTGCTCTTGTCTATAAATACTTGTTACAAAATAAAATCCTTGCATTTGTGTTGATAAAGTTCCACAGAGGACTAAATGCATCAGCTAGGTTTACCTTTTGTCTTTAATCACATATATGCATGTATATATATGTGTGTGTGTGTGTGTGTG
The DNA here is from genome assembly GCA_964036315.1 of Acanthosepion esculentum. NCBI lineage: Eukaryota > Metazoa > Mollusca > Cephalopoda > Sepiida > Sepiidae > Acanthosepion > Acanthosepion esculentum. The sequence continues at coordinate 20,347,805 of OZ038510.1, forward strand.
TATATATATATATATATATATATATATATATATATATATATATATATATATATATATATATATATATATATATATATATAATGTTTTGAACAATAAAAAATATTAAAAAATTAAAATCTTCAGACACAATGGGTTGTATATTAATATTTTTTCAATTTTATTATTTCATTTAGATTCCTCAACTAGTTCTGGCCAACATGGCCATCATCAGGAGAAAAAAAAATTCTGCTTGTTAGTAGCAGTGAACTACAGAAATGTATGTCTTCATGGAGAAAATGAACTTTTGTCTGTAGTTTTCATGTTTTTTTTATTTTTTTAACATGAATTTTGGTCAGTCCTTCTGTTGGTCAAACAGTCTCTTAAGTTGTTATTTAAGATAAGAGCTGGCTGGCTGGATATATATATATATATATATATATATATATATATATATATATATATATATATATATATAGTTAGTTTAGCTTGTAAAAGTAAAAATTTTGGTATAAAATATTATAAATATATATATTTTATAAAATAAAAGGTTGCAAATATTTAATTTTTTTCATTTGTACGCTCTTAATTCTTTAAATATGATCTGCATTCACAATTACAATTTTTATTGCAACATTTTTATTCAAGTTGTTAAGCTCAAATATTTAATAATGCAATAGCAAAATTTCTTGAGATATATTATAGCGTGCAATTTGCAAAGAGCTTACTCAATCATTAAATTTAAAATGATGATTCATCAGAAAATTCAAGGAAATTCAAAACTGAAATTTTCATAGGTATTCCTAGTTTATAATTATTTGCAAATGCTAATTATTATTAACTAGCCAAATCCCCATCTTACAAGCATTTCTTTTAACAATAATCTTAAAATAATTCAGCAGATGATGTTATTTTATTTATGGTAACTGAATTTTTTGGCAGTTGCCTTACTCGTTTCTGTCGTTCAATACTGTGCGACTGAAAAATGGCAATTTTATTGCAGTTGCCATTAATTCTCCGTCTTTTGGCTAAGATCAAAGTGTAGTATCTGTTCTTATCAGAATAATTTGATTCTCTCTCCTTCCACTTCTATTTTCTCTTCTTTTATTTTCTCACTGAAACCAAGTAGTGTCTCCCCCCCCCCCCCAGCTTTTGATCAAAACTGAATAGTCCATTTTGTTATGGAATATTGGCAGGGCGTAATAGTCATAAAAACTAATGAAGGGAGGGTCAAACACAATTATAATAGGATCTTAAAATATCATCACTATTGGAGCACACTGGTTGATGGAGAGGAAAGAAGACAAGACAGTAGAAACAAGTTTGTAATTAGCAGTTAATAGAATGGAGTTATCTCCCTTAGACATTTTTTTTTTCTTCTATTTTATTAGAAGTTACTCAAAAACTCATGGCTCAATTGGACTGGAAATTGCTGTATTCTTTGAGTTAGCATATTCCCATTAATAAACAATTTACTTAATATATATTTTTACTCCCCCCCCCCAATGGAAGTGAAAGGACTCTGGATTTAGATTTGGATTACCATTAAAATGCTAACAAAAATTGTACTATGATGTGTCATATTTGTTGTCTTAGTGGATTATTATTAAATAGATATTAAATGCTGAGTGTGGTGGAGTTGTCTTAAATGCCATCAAATACAGTCACTTCCAAGACTTGTTTTTTTTTTTTTTTTTGCTGTTTTGTTGTTTTTCTGAAAATAGAGATGTAACTCATGGAAGAAATACATACTTTTTGCTTCAAAAATATATTAAATAATTTACTACAAAGGATAGCAAATCTCCCTTTAACATCATTACATGTAAGGCCAATTTTTGTTTTTATATTACTTCTGTGAAAAGATTATTTGAACTGTACACTCATTCTAGAATTGTCAACTACTTTGAAAGTAGATATTTATTTCTTTTTCTTTGTACAGTGGAACACAATTTTTTTTCCAAGCTGAAAAAAAAAAAAAAAAAAAAATCAAAGAAAAGTTACAAATCAAACCATTGTAAATACAGTGTAACCCGGATATAAGAGAGTTGCCGGGACCGGAGAAGAAGTCTCTTATATCCGGGTTTCTCTTATATCCGGGTTTGGTCTATTTTGTTTAGGTAAGTATGGCTCTAATTTGGGACCAGATAGAATCTCTCTTATATCCGGGTTACACTGTACAAACTTCAGCATAGATTAAGTGTACAATTTAAATATTCTTTCTCTATTTTTTTTTTCCTTGTAAACTACAAAAGAAAATTATTGTTATAACATTTTTAGAAAAAATAATGTCTAGAATATAAATTTACATTATTACGGAATTTTACCCATTCGACAGTTCATTCAAACTGGCATGTTTTTGTTGTTGTTACTTGAACAAATCATTTAATGTTCTCTCTGATTTCATGTTTAACTTGTAAACTTCCAAAAGTTTTAAACAAAACTTATTATTTAATGGTGAGGGGGGGATATACTGTTTTTATTACATTTTTTTTTTTTTTCATTTTTATGTCTTTCCTATAAATTTGAATTCACAGGGCTTGATAGTTGCAGACACAGGTCACAACAGCTAAATTTGTCTCAATCCCTTGAGACAATCATAGTTATATCAGAGGGGAAGGGGGTGCAGCACCATAAAGAGGGGACGGTGACCAAAAGAGATAAAAAAAAAAAAAAAAACGTGTTGTGAGTTCAATCCCAGGGTTTGGTAATATATAACTAACACAGAGAGGGGACAGTGCAGGAAAACAATGGATTAAAAAATAAAAATTGAATTGTGAGTTCAATTCCAGAGATAGGCAGTGCAATACCAGTTCAGTGGTGGTTTTTGGTGAGTAGGGGGCAGTATAGTGGCATAAAGGTGTTAGACTGACAGAAAAAAAAATCATGAATTCAATGCTAACATTGGCCAGTACATTTCTGTACTGGCCAATGTTAGCAATATACTGGCCATTCCATGGGGGGGGGGGGGGACTGAATGAAATAATCAATATAATAAAGATAAAGATGATCAACAAAGACAATCATTGACTAGTAACAATGCCTGTTTTTTTTTTTGCTCTTCATTTTATTCCTGTGCAAAAATACTATATATATATATATATATATATATATATATATATATTTTGCACAGGAATAAAATGAAGAGCAAAAAAAAAAAAAACAGGCATTGTTACTAGTCAATGATTATATATAAAATAGGCAGCATATATTTACATTACAAAGAGTCAATTATACCTTGAATCAATCAGCAATATGAATGCGATTATTGGCGAAATCACTTCGTTAGTAGACATAAACATAAGCATTCCACTACTGATAATCCTCCGAATGATGAGATCCTCATAAATAAATAAAATGGATATGGTGTATTTTTTTCATTTCTGCTAGTAGTTTCGAATGCTTTGCGCAATCCATCATCAGGCTTTATTTTCCATCAGAATCAAAACTGGGAGACGATTTACAAAATACATAAAAAATTCTCACTTTAAATATTTAAAATTTAGCGTTGCGATTTGCACGCTCCAACACCATATAACCGTTAACAAATAGCTCATTCTTTTTAATAACATCTTTCGGTGGGATAAACACATATAAATCGTCTCCCAGTTTTGATTCTGATGGAAAATAAAGCCTGATGATGGATTGCGCAAAGCATTCGAAAGGACTAGCAGAAATAAAAAAAATACACCATATCCATTTTATTTATTTATGAGGATCTCATCATTCGGAGGAGTATCAGTAGTATAATGCTTATATTTATGTCTACTAGCGAAGTGATTTCACCAATAATCGCATTCATATTGCTGATTGATTCAAGGTATGATTGACTCTTTGTAATATATATATATATATATATATATATATAACAAAGTGCAAAAGGTTTTTATGTGTTTTTAGCAGATCTTCTATTATCTCAATGTGGGACATTTAATAAGAAAAGTGATGGAAACATGAATGAAAAGTTAGTTGATTTTGTTTCGCAGCATATCAATATCTATGGGTTATTTAATGCTGAAATTTACATAATTTATATGCAATTTTATTTTTGAGATAATAATGGTTTTAGTAATATAAGTCTTACTAATTAACCCATAGCTGGGGAGAGAAGAGGTGGATTCATACCTTTCCCAAGGGTCTTTGTGTGTAAGTAAATATAATGAACCTAACTGGAATTGGAAATTGGCTCTTTGATTAACAATTTCAAGCCATTATTCATTCCATTACCTGAAAATCCAAGCTTACAGCACCTGGTATTCCAAAGCAGTCACCACTTTAAGTACTGACCAGAATAAATATTGCTTAACTTCAATGATCATAAAGGAACCAGTGTTTCAATGTGATATAGCCATAAGTTATGAAGAATTTAAATGAAATCAGTAAAACTATATACCAAAAAATGAAAAAAATTTAATTTAAACACCTATCTGTATCCTTCATGTGCATACGTAGTCACATGTGCATCACTTTAGTTTGATTAAGTCCTAAAGGACAAAATGTTTCATACAAAATTGTTTTTTACTTTGTCATAGTTTTTTCCCTAAAATTGTTCTTGATATATAAAAATTTATATATCCTTTTCCCACATAATAGATAGATTTATCATTTGCTATAAAAAGTTAAAAATATCTAATCTAATTATTATCAACAACATGGGAGAGATATAAAAATTCCCCTCTATGTTGTTTATGAATTCTCATGCCCTCTGGGAGATTGCATCTCCAATACCAACAATCAAAAGACAACATTAAATCCTTACATTGGCCACATATGCACTACTCTCTCTTGTAGCTTGACTTGTCACTTAATGAAACTCATGAACATATCAACCAACACATCATGAACGATCAAAGTACAACTATCAACATAAGACAAATACTAGTAGATAACATCAAAATACTATACAGTACACAATGCAAGGAAAGACTCAAAATCCTAAAAACTATTAATATACAAAATAAACCATCCACATTAAGTAAAATATCTTTCACCATAGAAGATGGTATCTTGAAGTCAGTATGGAATATTAAAAAATATGCATTCGTTTTTCAGGTGGTTTTGTTCCCCTTAACTGTTACACATAATGCCACTGCAGACTATTTTAAACTGTCAGCTTTCTAAAGAAAACTATGATGTAGCCAACAGAATCTTGTCTTAATAAAGGAAAATGCCAGAGGACATCATTCTTTATTAAGCCTCTCAGGTGAATCCCCACAATTTCATGATGAAAAAAAAAATGCATCACTTTCTGTTTTTCTGGTCTTGCATTTTTCTATTTCTGTCTATATTTTGGAGGTATTGTAATTATTGATGATATTTAAATTGTTTTGACTGTTATCCTCATCTTTGTTGCCATATTCATGACATTTTGGCCGTTGTACACTCCAGCCTTCTTCAGGTGATTGGCACTTCAAACCGAATTCTTTATTTCGTCTACTGGAGGTAGACTGTTCTAGTTCCACATGCCATGCCTCTTCCAGATATTTCAGTTTCAGTTATTTCCCTTCAACTCAACTCTCCAAGTTTTTGTTCACCTCTGTTGTGGCTGGGTATTGAACACACAAATGTTAGTTAAACTAATCCAATGACTTAATCCAAAGAGTTGCGAGTTCAATACCTGGCCACAGCAGAGATGAACAAAAACTTGGAGAGTTGAGTTATTAAAGGGAAATAACTGAAACTGAGATCACCAGAAAAGGGCATGGCATGTGGAACTAGAACAATCTACCCCAGTGGATGAAATAAAGGGTTCGGTTCAAAATTCTAATCACCTGAAGAATACAACGACCAAAACATTGTGAATATGGCAAGAAAGATGAGGACAACTGTCCGAACAATGTAACTAGTGTAAATAGTCACCGATTGTGGGTGTCCCTAGATTATATTTCATCATAATCTAGGTTTTTCTTCCACACCATGTCAGACAACACTACATTTTCTGATTTGCTTTATCATTCGAATTTGAGGCCATTTCAATTTCAAAACTTAATATCCAGAAACATAATAAGACTAGTGTTGAAAAAGTAAAAACACAGAACGAGGTGTCTTGTTAGTTAGGGAATGTGAGCATCAATGTCCATAAGGATAAGCAGATAATTGAGAAAATAATGTAATTGGATTTAGCCAACCATAATTAAGTATAATATATAGAATTACTAAGATGAAAGTGTAGAGAACTACTATGGTTAAAGTATATAAAAAGTGCACTGATTGCTAAACCATCCACAGTAAATTTGCATTCAGGTCCCTACAATATTTCACCTTTCTTGACAGATCTTCTATTATCACAATGTGGGGTACTTAATAACAAAAGTGACAAAAACAAAAATGTAAGGAAAGAAATTGGCAAGACTTGATGCCCAGATACATCTGGAAAAAAAAAACAAATTTAATTTAAAAGTTTAAAATTTCAGTGTTCCAACATCTTTAGAGCTTTCCTGTTGGTGCATAATTAATAATTATAACTGACCCTTGCATTATATTTCCCCTCCCCTTTTTTACAAATATACAATTCCATTAACAAAAACATTACTTTTGTCTGATGAAGTTCTCCTAGAGAATGAAACGTATTACACAAAATTTGTTCCACTTATTTGCCTCACATTTTGTTCTGATATATAAAAAATATGAATTATTTTAGAAGTATTGAAATTATTATAGATTTGTTTTAGGTGTATAACAATTATTTTAGGATTATTTTAGGAGTATACAAATTATATTACATTTATTTTAGGATTATTTTAGGAGTATAGAAATTATATTAGATTTATTTTAGGATTACTTTAGGAGTATACAAATTATATTACATTTATTTTAGGATTATTTTAGGAGTATACAAATTATATTACATTTATTTTAGGATTATTTTAGGAGTATAGAAATTATATTAGATTTATTTTAGGATTATTTTAGGAGTATAGAAATTATATTAGATTTATTTTAGGATTATTTTAGGAGTATAGAAATTATATTAGATTTATTTTAGGATTATTTTAGGAGTATAGAAATTATATTAGATTTATTTTAGGATTATTTTAGGAGTATAGAAATTATATTAGATTTATTTTAGGATTATTTTAGGAGTATACAAATTATATCAGATTTATTTTAAGATTATTTTAGGAGTATACAAATTATATCAGATTTATTTTAAGATTATTTTAGGAGTATACAAATTATATCAGATTTATTTTAAGATTATTTTAGGAGTATACAAATTATATCAGATTTATTTTAAGATTATTTTAGGAGTATACAAATTATATCAGATTTATTTTAAGATTATTTTAGTAGTATACAAATTATATTACATTTATTATAGGATTATTTTAGGAGTATAGAAATTATTCAGTCAGTCAGTTATATACCATCCGTGATAAATGACTGATTAGGCAGATTTTTTCCTTCAGTAGGTTGCTATTTCTTTCTGCGGTAGACCAGTTGCCATCCAAGGCTATAGAACCTGGTCTGCCCTGCTATTTACCCATAGCTGGGGGGAGAAGAGGTTTCATACTTTTCCCAAGGATATTAGCACAGAAGTGAATGTAATGGATTCGACTAGAATTTGTAGTATATGATGATGTCATAAAAGACTCGCTTATTTCATCTTATCGCACCCAAAACCTGCCGGCAGTTGCCCCCACTCCCCATTCATTGTCGTTGCTGAGATCAATAACAAAAGGCACATAGAAATTATTATAGGATTATTTTAGGAGTATTAAAATGTATCTAACCTATTCTCCCACAGAGAACTATAAATCTATGAAAAGAATGTCGCAAGGAAATAATGGTTGTGTAAACAAAATGATGGCTTCATTTCAAGAATTTTATGATCCAATGAAAATATAAAGAATAAAGATTAATTTAATGCAAAACAATTCTTAAATCTTAAAATAACTCACCTTAAAAACTGCAGCCTCATTGAAGTTAAATACTGACTAAAGTTTATTAAATATTATTAATAATTATTATTAATTTATTATTAAATACCACCAAGTAAAATTTAATTCATATTTTGTTAAAACTTCTTACCTGAAACACAGTTAATTACTACTAATTTGATGACTAGTATTTCTTTCATTTTAATTACCCTTTTTTGGTTTTTATTGCAACTCTCAGCATATAGTAGTCATGATATTATTTTGAATTGTACACATATATACACAGATGCACACAGGTGCATATTTAGACCTTTAGCATTCTGACCGTAAGATCCAGGTTCAAATCCCACCAAGGTTGATTTGTCAAGGGAGTGACTGGCTGACAATATCATTCAAGAGAGACAATCTCAGTAAGTTGACACTGTCGGGAAGTGTCTTAAAACCATACCGTGAGTTGACCCAAGCCTTCCATATGAAATTAGGTTATGTAGATGAAACTTCAAAAGCTGTTGATGCTATTTTTGCTATCATGAAGTAACAAGTCATCGTGCCTGAGCATTTACACATGTCGGCTTTATTCAACTACCGATCATGCCACTTTATGCACTCTCTCTCCCACAAAGTGTAACTAAGGTCTGTGCAGCCTAGTTTCAATATAAACCATGTGTTGGCTCTGTGAGTGTTAAAGAAACACAAATGTGCCTGAGCAGGTGTCTGTAACAGGGACTATTAGCTAGCTGGCCTAGTAGATAAAAAAACTAAAAAAAAAAACTTGAAAGCAAGTCGTCAACCATTGTAGAAAGTGCAGCAGGAATACCTCCCCGATTTTAAACTGTCACCTGTATGGCGCTAGTAAATTAAAGCAAATGGCAATGGTGTCTTCATCTAGCTAATGTCTTACCGTTGTTTTTTTCAGATGCCATTAGTTACCATCATGGTATGGATTGGTGCACACCGTGCGTCTTCTGTTGAAACGTTTAATTTTTGGGTTTTTTTCAAGGCCGGTGAATCTGATTGCAACACAGATTTTGCTTTTCATGCTCATTTCATATTTCATCAGAATGATTCTGTTCTGAATAGAAAATTGATACTGCCATGGGCTGAATATTTCAGGGTCACAAATTGAGTGCTTAAAAGAAAACCACCCGGATGACCTTGAACTTCCAGGTGTGATGGAAAAACTTAGAAATCGTCTACTAGAATGTCTTGCAAATAGAGGCTACCATTTGGAAGATGTCATTTTTTAAACCAAATGAATAAAAATTGTAGCCCTTTGTTTAAACAACAACAAAATAAATGTTTTAATAGCAGTTACTTTGATCTTTTTGTCAACCTCTAAAATGTGGGAGGGATTTCTGTCGCACTCTGTGTGTGTGTGTGTATATATATATATATATATATATATATATATATATATATCCCCTTTCTAATCAATATAAATCAGATTGTATCATTGATAATACCAAGATATAAATTAAATTTTTATTGTTTACTGAAACTACAGCCTAGATATGTGCTTGCATTGGTATGTTTTATGACTATTCATAATATAATACTTCACTATGATAAAGTTAATTCACACACCCCCACCCCCCAAGCAAATTTTCAAAGACTTTGGTACAACAGATTACGGCTTGTAGGTGCTATCTGCAAAAGGTTCCTAGGACAAAACATAGGGTTTCATGTGCATTTAGTTAAAAAAAATAATTTTTTTAAAAAAATGCTGGAAATTTTTGCACAGCTTAATAAAAAGAAAAAGAAAAGACAATCACAGACAAATAAAAAAATTTTGGGGTCCCTTCCATTCTACCAGAGAAAAAACAAAAGAACAAAGACGAAGGGAAAAGAAGAAGTAATGAAAAAGGAAAGGAAAGAAAGAAATGTAAGGATAGAAAAAGAAAGGAAAGAAAAAAGAAAGGAAAGAAAAAAGAAAGGATAGAAAAAAGAAAGGATAGAAAAAGAAAGGAAAGAAAAAGAAAGGAAAGAAAAAAGAAAGGAAAGAAAAAAGAAAGGGAAGAAAAAAGACCGAAAAAAGAAAGGGAAGAAAAAAGACCGAAAAAAGAAAGGGAAGAAAAAAGACCGAAAAAAGAAAGGGAAGAAAAAAGACCGAAAAAAGACCGAAAAAAGAAAGGGAAGAAAAAAGAAAGGGAACAAAAAAGAAAGGGAACAAAAAAGACCGAAAAAAGAAAGGGAAGAAAAAAGACCGAAAAAAGAAAGGGAAGAAAAAAGACCGAAAAAAGAAAGGGAAGAAAAAAGACAGAAAAAAGAAAGGGAAGGAAAAAGACAGAAAAAAGAAAGGGAAGGAAAAAAGATAGAAAAAAGAAAGGGAAGAAAAAGACAGAAAAAAGAAAGGGAAGAAAAAAGAAAGAAAAAAGAAAGGGAAGAAAAAAGACAGAAAAAAGAAAGGGAAGAAAAAAGACAGAAAAAAGAAAGGGAAGAAAAAAGACAGAAAAAAGAAAGGGAAGAAAAAGACAGAACAAAGAAAGGGAAGAAAAAGACAGAAAAAAGAAAGGGAAGAAAAAGACAGAAAAAAGAAAGAAAAAAGAAAGGGAAGAAAAAAGACAGAAAAAAGAAAGGGAAGAAAAAAGACAGAAAAAAGAAAGGGAAGAAAAAAGAATGGGAAGAAAAAAAGAAAGGGAAGAAAAAAGAATGGGAAGAAAAAAAGAAAGGGAAGAAAAAAGAAAGGGAAGAAAAAAAGAAAGGGAAGAAGAACTTAACTGACAATTGATCAATGAGACAGAAGTCAAAGGTCATGGAAACTTTGTTATTAAGACCATTCACTCATTTTATATCTGCAAAGTTTAAATTCCTATCATGAGATTAGGTAACACATAAAAGTATAGAATAAATCTGCTTCCAAGGCTTATAGTTTGCTTCATAATGCAAATTCTTATTTACCAGGCAAAAATGGTCATAAAGTATTGGAATGTTATCAGCTAAGAAAAAAACAAACTTTACCCTTCTACATAATTTTCCCCATATATATTCCTTTACCCTTCTACATAATTTCCCCCATATTACTATTTCTTTAAAGAAAGCAAAAGATTAACATGATCAAATGTTCACATGTAAACCATCTTCAGGATTCACAAGGTATAAAAATTCAACACTTAACTCTTTTGATTCTAACATGATATTATGTGAGGGTTGTTGTAAAGTTCTTGAACTGACAAAGAAATCCTTAAAAAAAAAGAAAAGGAAATAAAATCTGATCAGATTTTGGAAAATGTAGGATGTGCCAATAACTTTTCAGCACTTCCCCTCGCATATGTCGCAAGAAAATACATTTCAATAATACTAATTGTTAAGTTTTGTAAATAACTCATGTTAAATTGTTACAATGTGAAAGAATACTACTGCAGACACATTTAAATAATTTAGATAAATTACTTTGTTGAAGAACTTAATTGGATCTAACGAGTAATTCTTAGCAAAGGTTTCATGGAAGTACAAAAAACGTACAAAAAATTATTTATGCAAAGTCATATTGAATAGATAAGGAGAAAAGCCCCTACTGACTTGAGCAAGAGAGATCATAAAGTTGCAAATAGAATATTTTAATGTAGAGTATATTGTTGTGGCTGACATTCAAATAAGAAGTCACTTAAAGTTGAAATCCAGACTAGCACACTAGGCAATGAATGTATAAAATTGAGCTCTCTATGAAATTTACCAGTTAAAAACTCAACACGATTTGCTTTTATCGATCAAACTGCTATCACCTGATGAATGTTGAAAAGTTGCCATTTGAAATATCTAAATACAAATCATGCTTCAGCCTGCTTCATACAATAAAATACCAAAGACAAGTTTATATCACATCTTTCAGAATAAGTGAACAGTGCCAATAACACAATCTCCACAAGATTATCAGCTCAAATATGTTCCAGGAATTCTTGAGCCAAGGATTTCCAACTGAAACTTTTGAATCACCATATAAAGTCTTTCTTACAAAGCTTCCAGCCAGCAATTAGCTTAATCCAATTGATTCCATACAAGCACTATGGCCCTGCAGAGAGAGGCCGCCTATAATGTATAGTCGTCCTTCATACATTATGTGGGCACAAGAGCTATGGCTGCTGGGGATGTCAGACAGAGTTGACCAACTTTTAGTAGCTGGATCGTAAGCTTCGACAACGCTAAGGGGCTGCCCTAGATTACCTGAAACAGAGAAAAAAAAGAAATTACTGTAGAATATTCTCAAAAGATGATAAAAAGATGTTAACAAGATGATTACTTGGAAATGCTCAGGACAAAATTCTTCTTATCCTTTGTAACTGAAGCAATGATTTTTTTTTTTTTGGAATGTCTTTGATGTGGTGTAATGGTTAACAAGCTTGTTTTACTAGAACAACTACTTGATCCTCACTGGGTACTCCAGACTTGCAGTCTTATGCTACATTTTATGAATCACAACAAAGTCTTCAATTATTTATTATAGTGAGATGAGGAATTTGAAAAATTTATGACAATGAAATAATTGAAATCTACCACGAGAAATTTGAAAAAAAAAAAAAATGAAGAATAGTTTCCCCCCCCAAAATTACAGAAAATACTCCAGACGAATAAATAAACAGATATATGGGAAACATAAAAATAGATAACAAGACAGCCAAAGTCTGACTGGAAATCATATTTTGGTATAAACATGGGTAGTTCAAGTTTGTAAAGTAAAATAAGATAAAAACAAAACAACAATAAGCAGACATTTGACGACAACATTACAAAATTAGGGGCAGGGTTATTTATTGTTTTTTCCTTTCCTATTACCACCACCACCAAATTAAGAGACAATTTTGTGACTGAGAAAATATCACTTATTCCTTTTCATTGTTACTTTCATAACAATATTTTAGCCAATATGTTATTTGGTTCTCCCCAATTGAATATTCTATCCTGTAAGCCATGGCAGCTCATCAAGGTTTCGTTAGTGAACTTAACATTTCAAATCTACAATGTCAAAGACAGCTACTATTTTGTTTTTTGCTTCTTTTTAATTGATTCAGGATGGCTGCTTGGAGTGAAAGAGAATGAAAAGACTTTAGAAGGAACTAGAAACCCAATCCTAAACAAGAAACAAGAGATAATCTTCTACTCCTGTTCAAAAGACCAAAGAGGAAAGCCAACTAGATATTAAGGCGAACCTATCTACTATTATATAAGTTATATATAAATAAATGGATGGGCAGGTGGCATGATGGATGATAGGCAAACCTATCTACTCCTATTACACGCGTCCTATATAAACAGATGAGCAGGTGACAGAATGTATGATGTACAAACCTATCTACTCCGACTGAAAAAGTCAGATAAACAAATGGATGTGCAGGTGGCATAATGGATAATAGGCAAACCTATCTACTCCTATTATATAAACAGGGAATGATTTAGACTGCAGCACCACGGCAAAATGCTGCAGTGCCAGTATTAAATGCCATGGTGCCCTTAAAAACAAGCCACATCCACGGCAAGTTTTGCCTTCATCTTCAAAAAAAAAAAAAATGTTTAATTTTTCTTAATAAGGTGATCATGGGGATTTTCCAAGAAAAAAATGGACTAGCGCCCTATGCAGATATATTTTCCAAGAAAAGAGGGAGATGAAAGGAATTTCAAGAAATGTGACAAGTTTATTTCAATCTTGCAACATTTATGTCTACCCCAATCTAAAATAATAGAAAATTATTGTTTTTCGATTCTGATAAATTGCCTGATTAGAGGAAACTTTTCTGAATGCTAGGCAAAAAAAATTAGCCGTGAAAATATTTTTATCAATAAGAAATCACTAATTAATTTTCAACAAAAAATGTAGAGAGAATAAATGTCAGAATGACTCTTTACATTCTGACATTTATTCTCTCTACATTTTTTGTTTCAATAGTTATTTTGATTTTATGCTGAAAAAACTTTATATTTTTATACAGTAATACAACAATCACATTCTTTCCACAACATATTCTAAGCTAATAATTGTAATGTTTGATTTCTTTTTTCATACTGTTCCACTACAACGTATCATTGCTAACAATTGTGGTCATCATAATCTATGTTATTTGTCAATAAAAATATTTGATTTTAAAGCTTTTGTGTTTACTTTTATCAATTTTTTAAAGATTTTACATTAGTATTACATTTTACAAATAAAAACATAAATTTTGCAAATCCTAAAAAAAATTGCCATGGTGCCCTCATTTTTAAGAGATCCATCAAGGCAAATGCCTGCCCTTATCTTAGGCTAAACTCATCCCTGCATAAGTCATATATAAATAAATGGATGGATATGCAGGTAGCATAGTGGACGATAGGTAAAAACCTATCTAATCCTATTACAGAAATCATATATAAATAAAATAGATGGATGTGCAGGTGGCATAGTGGATGATAGATAAAAACCTATCTAATCCTATTACAGAAGTCATATATAAATAAAATAGATGGATGTGCAGATGGTGTAATGGTTAAGAATTAGAAATCAGCAAGCCAAGTTCAAGTTTTAGTCATGTTTGTTCAGTCTCTTATCTCTTTAAATGTTATTGTTAGTGGATACTCATGTTTAGGTAGATTTATTTTCACCCCAGCTATGGGTAAAATAGCAGGACAGACCCTATAGCTTTGAGTAGCATCCAGTCTAGGAGAATGAAACTGTGAATTCAAACCACCTGCTGCCTCGCAGGTCCTGCTTCATTAGGCAAACACTAGAAGGTAATTTCAAAAACAAATCCACCTCCGAGAGGATGAACGAGGTAACTTCAACATCCCTGGTGCAAAAGGAACCAGCAAGCCATTATACTAATCTAAATTGAATGTCACCATAAAATAAAATTGTGAGATGAAAGGGAGGAGTAATCATAGTAGGGCAAAATGTGCTAACTGAATAAAATGTATGAACGAATTTATTTTCATCTACTAGCCTGAATATTCAATAAGTTTTATTATAGAAAATTATGCGCCTTCTGTCAGAATTTGAACCTCTCTCTCCTCCTTTATAAAAGAAACCATCATTAGATCCATCATGCTTTTAACCGACTTCGCTATAAAGGGTGTCACTGATCAAGCAAGGCTAATACTACTTGTAATCCCTTCCTCGGAGTAAACCTATATATATATAATTTTATGAAAAGTGTAAATTTCAGAGATGGATGAATAAACACATCTAAAACATAATGTTCAAAAACCAGCTACAGATGTTTATTATATTAATTCTTTTTATGCCCTTCTGAGCTTGAAACAAATCTAATTGTCAACTCAGACATCTGGTAAAGATGTTAGCTACTCTGCTTGGGTACTTCAAGGTACCTCAGTTTCCTAGTTACTTCAAGGTAACTCGGTTTCCTAGTTACTTCAAGGTAACTCGGTTTCCTAGTTACTTCAAGGTAACTCGGTTTCCTAGTTACTTCAAGGTAACTCGGTTTCCTAGTTACTTCAAGGTAACTCGGTTTCTTAGTTACTTCAAGGTAACTCGGTTTCTTAGTTACTTCAAGGTAACTCGGTTTCTTAGTTACTTCAAGGTAACTCAGTATCATAGTTACTTCAAGGTAACTCAGTTTCTTAGTTACTATATTAAAAACAAATAAAAAAAAATTGTCTGAAAATGAAACATTTTTCCAAAAATAATTGGTGGAAAGAGGGTTAAGCAGAATCTTTCTCATCTTCAATTCTCCAAATGGAATATCTGCAGTTTTATATCCAAAATATAAACAAAGCGATTTCTAAAGTAATGGATTTTTAGCACTTAACTTTAATGAGATTTCTCGAATATTCAGGTCAGTACCATTTAAAATAAACAGACCGTGCACTGAAATATGGGTATCCACTAAAAATGCCATAACATAAAATACTTAAGTGATACAAATATGTTGAATTAATAAATAGAAATGCATTACATTTTTAGAAATTGCTTTGTTTATGTACGGATATGAAATTGTGTAGATATGAAAATCATGGAAAAGATTGCATTTATAAGGTGCTGATTGACAAGATACTCTGTGCTTAAGTTGGTCTAGATCATGATGGATCTAATGATGGTTTCTCCTGAAAAGGTGGGGGACACAGGTTCAAATCCTGTTAGAGAGCACTAACTTTTTTTTTTTTAATAAGATTTCTTGAATATTCAGACTGGTAGACGAAAATGAATATACTGTTTAACAAATAAATGGAGTGTCTACTTAAATACAGGTATCAACTGAAAATATTGTTTAAAATGATAAAAATCTGTTGTATCAATAAGTAAATTTCCATCACTTTTTTAGAAATTATAGTAAACTTTTTAAATATCGGTATTATTAGTGCTTTGTTCCTTTTATATAGACAAATGCTCAAACACTTACAAACGCAGAAATGCACATGCAAAAACACACACAAATGCAGTTTCATACACACACACTTATACGCAAAGTCTCATTTCTAGATATACACACAAACACATATATTCTGTCTATGCCAAGGAAGACGCAAGTTTGAGTCCTGCCGGAGAGGGCATATTCTTCTTTAAAAAGATTTTTCAAATATTCAGGCCAGTAGATGAAAATGAATAAATATACTGTTTAATAAATAAACAAAGCCTCTACTCAAATACGAATATCCGCTAAAAATAATGTTTAAGTAATAAAATCTGACAGATTAATAAATAAAAATCTACCACTTCATTAGAATTTACTAGGAGTTGTGAATATAGAAACATGACCATTTATTTTGGGGTTGCTTCTTCATCAAGATGAGTATTTATCAGCTCATGTT
>OZ038510.1:20369390-20379390 GCA_964036315.1 Acanthosepion esculentum
ATGTCTATATTGCTGACATCTCCTGAAGAGCGAACAGAGCAATTACTAAAAGGTCCATTTACGAAACTCTGGAGTCAGGGTGCCGAATATAACATGAAAATGACAAATTTCATATTTGTATTAATCCTATATATATATATATATATATATATATATATAGTACTAATAATTCCCAAACAACATGTCTAGTCAGATTCATATATTTTGACAGAAAAATTAGGTTAGTGTCTATAATAACATTTCAATCTTTGCTCAAAGCTCATCAAGTTGAGGCATAAAACTTTTATGTCCTTATCAATAAAAATTTGTCACAAGAATGAGCAACTGACTTAACCTACCCCACTTTTCCCCATGTCAGACTGAGGCTTAATTCTGCAAATTATTCACACACACACACTGACACATACACACATTCAAGGTTTTCACAATAAATTGGGTACTTATCAACGAATCCTGGTTAAGATTTTCAGGATATATTTATATATCTCAAAAGAAATTTATCCATTGTTTCCTGTTTAGGATTGCATTTCCAGTTCCTTCTAAAGTCTTCTAATTCTCTTTCATTCCCAGTAACCCCTTGCATCTTAGCGGCATTATTGCCTTGCTTAGGGTGAAATGAAAAAACAAATTCCTCAAGTCTGAGTAAATAAATAACAAGAGCAAAGAGGATGACTCAGGTCCATTCATGAGACAAGCAAACAGACCAAATGTACTGAAGTGGATGGTAAGACACCTCGAAGGCCAAAGCACTTTCATGACGTATGCTGTTTTTGTAAAAAAAAAATATATATATATATATATATATATATATATATGATTAATACAAATATAAAATTTGTCACTTAGCAGATTGATGTTGCTGTATTCAGCACCCTGACTCCAGAATTTTGTAGACAAACCTTTTTATAATTGTTTCATCCATTCGTCAGGAGGTAACAGCAATTGTCTACTGATTTTCTCATTTTTGTTATTTTTACATTAAATTAAAAAAAAAAAAATTATGTGTTTTTTTTTTAGTTTTTCTTCTTTCATTGTGTATGTGTGTGTGTGTGTGCGCACACACACACACACACATGCGTTGGGTGTTATGGTTATTTCTTTTTTTTTCATAATTGCTTCCTTATACTCTCTCACCATTTCTTTTTTTCCTTATTTTCCATAATTGTCATTGTCTCAAGCACTTTTGATGACTTTAGCCATTTTCCAGGTTGTTTTTTTTTTTTTTGCTTTAGGTCTTGTTAATTTTTCCTCGTGTTTTGAAAATGGCTAAAGAAGTGGCAGAAGGCGCTTGGGGCAAAGAAAATTATGGAAAATTTCTGTACTCCCTGACTCCTACAAAATGGAAAAACATAAGGATGCTGGGAAAAAAAAATAAATAAAAATTAATTAAATCTTCCTTGTCTGTTGCATTTAATTATATAGTGCTGTTCGATAAAAGTGACTCAGCTGATTTTTTTTACTAAATGTTCTCTTCTCCGATGAAACGAAAGTTGAGCTAAATTCAAAGGATAAGCGATCTAAAATCCGAAGAAGAAGCTTTGAAAGCTCTTTGAATTTAGCAGTAAGTACTGTCAAGCATCCGTTCAGTATAATGTTCTGGGGATGCTTTTCTTTTCATGGAACTGGTTTCTTAAAACCTATTGAAAAGACCCTCAGGAGCGAGCAGTACAAGAGAATTTTAGAGTCTTGTCTGCTCCTTTCTGCTGAAAGGGTGCAAATCGACCCCACCAAGCTCATTTTTATGCAGGATAATGCTCCCTGTCACAAATCAAAATTGATGAAGGAATACTTTGATGAGGAGCAGGTGAGTGTTATGACATGGCCACTCCAATCTCCTGACTTCAACCCCATAGAAAACTTATGGAGCATTATAAAGTACAGGCTCTCGAGAAAGCAGTTGAGCAACAAAGAGGATTTGATTGTGAATTTCATATCCGAATGGAATTCAATGCTTGGAGATAAGATTTGCCAGAACCTAATCAAGTCAATGCCAAAAAGGGTTGAAAAGGTTATTCAAAATAAAGGAGGACTCATAGATTATTAAATATTTTGAACTATATTACCTATTATAAATAAATTATACCTCTATTATTCTTTATTTAAAGCTGTTCGGTTATGTTTCTATTGATTACGAGTTGCACAGAGTTTTTCCCTAAATCTCATTTATATCCAAAATTATAATTATCGATAGAATACCTTAGGGTGAGTAAACTTTTTTACTAGGTGGTCAGGAAGGGGTCTTTATATTAGTAAGATTAAAAATTAGTTTGACCCCAAAAACAATAGGCAAAAAAATTTTTAAGTAAAAAAAAAAATCAGGTGAGTCATTTTTATCGAACAGCACTATATATATATATATATATATATATATATATATATATATATATATATGTATGACTGCCCTCCAACAAGCACTTCTGACTACTTCCTTGATTAAATATGGTCCACTTTACAAAAGCATAGGTTGAAGTTATCCAGTGACTTAACACAAAAAGTTGTGAGTTCAGTACCGGCAGGGGTAAACAAAAACTTGGAGAGTTGACTTAAAAGTAAATAACTGAAACTGAGATATCCGGAAGAGGCATGGTATGTGGAACTAGAATAATCTACCCCAGTAGACAATATAAAGGGTTCAGTTCGAAATTCCAATAACCTGAAGAAGGCCACCGTGTACAATGGCCAAAATGTTGGGAATATGGCAACAGTCCGAACAATGTAAATACTGCAAAGAAGTCTGCCAAATATATTTTGGGTAACATTTACTGAAATACTTTTTTAATACTCAAAATCCTATATTGCCCACCCAAACTTTCAGTCACTGACCATTTTCTGTTCGGCTGCTCATTGCCCATCCAACAGTTGGAATCGTCCAGTAGTGAGTGATATTGTCCAAGTTGGGAAACCCTGCACTAGACGTAATAAAATTCTAGCAATCATGTTTGGTTTAGAAGAGAACTTTTTATTAAAAAAAAAATTGGTAGATATCTACTTATTTATGAGCAGTACTGTAGCAGTGTATTTAAGGTTTGGTAGTATTTGTAGTTTCAGACATCTACTTCTTTTATATGCCATATCTGTTTATGGCCCCCCACAACTTCCTGTCTCTTTTACCTTTGAGCAAAGTTTGACTCTATCCTATCCTACTTTCTTCCCTCTCCCATTCATTCACACAAACTCATCAAGTAGGTTACTTACTGTTCCCTTCTATTCCTCTTACTTTCAATATGTCCTTGTGAGTATTAAATTCTCCAAGCCCTTTTCCTTCATTATGCGTCCCAGATACTCTTTGGATAATCGGGTGACTACAGTATTTTATTACTGAAGTCTAAGTATTTTTTATTATTTTCTCTACAATAGTTTTGGACAAACTGCAACCTATTTACCTTTTCTAAATGGCACATTTATTAAAATTTTGTTTCATTTTGTTCTCCCTTGTCATTCACACATTCTCTTGTACATAACGACATACATAAATAATGTTTAAGTGTAATGTTTTTTGAGTTTTGTAATTTTTCATTGAAGGTGACGTTTTCATCATATTAAACTAATGGCAATTTTCACTAAGGAAGATCATACATGCAAACATCTTTTGCTTTGGAAACATGAAACATTTAAAATAATTTTTTCTCTGTTAAACAAAATATATATTTTTAAATTAGTTTTTGCATAGCCATTGATTTGTTTGTTTTGTTTTTTATGGATTATCAACCTTTTGTGGGTTATTTATGGCAGAAACATATTTCGGATTGTAAGAATTCTTTTTTTTTCTTTTCTTTTTTTCAGATATAAGTGCTATTATTTAACACATAGCTGGAGGGGGGAGGGAGAAGAGATTGATTTGTGTCTTTTCCAATAGTATTTGAACATAAGTAAGTGAATGTAACTAGACTAGAATTTGAACCTGATTTTCCAATTTCTCATTCTGAGTTGCTATCCATTTCACCACCTGCACACCCTTGTGCAGCCAAATGAATAAATTACAAACAAAAGCTCCCTAGCAGCCTGTGTTAATCAGACTGTCATCAGTGATAATATTATACTAAGACTTCAATTCTTTAATTACAGGAACAAAATTTTTTCTTGAAAAAAGAAAAATAAATAAAAAAATAAAATTTTTTCCATTTCTAAAGCCATTGCTTATGCGTATGGTCTTCTGTAGTTAAAATGGCTGAAGTATTTTTAATTTTTTTTACAATGATGTTCACCCTGTATAAGACTCGGAGCCACTTAAGGTAGAGTAAGAGACAAAGTTTATGCAGATATATGGAAAAGATAACAGTAAACCCTAGACTTGAACAGGTTAGTATTCCTGGCTTTCATCCAGGCAGCCCGGGTTCAATTACCAGCATGGAGAACAATTTTCCCCAAGTATAGGTAAATAGTAGGTCAACTTGGGTTCTATAGCCTTGGGTGGCAACTGGTCTAGGAGAAGAAAAACTGTGAATTCAAAACTGTATGTAGCCCTGACACAGCACATACTATGCAGTTAAGGAAAAAATTGATTCAATGATCGCCACTATGGTCAACTCTTGAAGAGGTTAAGATCAGCGATTCATGTAAAGAAGCTGCTCGAGTGGAACCTACGTCCCACCAAAGGAATACAAAGGGAATGAGGGTGGTTCACTACAATGGGCATGGCAGGGTTAGGGTTATAGCCATGAAGGTAAGAAAACTGGTGGAACCAATGAATATAGTTTTTCTGAACATTTCCCATGGAAATCGTGAGAGAGCAGCGAGAGGATTGTAATGTTTCGTCAGTGAGAAAGGGTTTGTAGAGTGAAAAATAATTTGTCGCCCACAAGGATGCGGAAACGCTATTGGATGCTCTATTGAAACTGGAAAGTGAAGGTAGAGGATACTGCAAGGGGTCCACTACTTACTGGAGCAGAAAAAGTACCTTTCATTTTTATTTTAGCAGTGTACCTTTTGACTAACAATTCATTTTTAACCTTTTGACTAACAATTCATGCAGCCTAATGCTTAACCTTTACCGCACTAATTTCTTTCGAGAATTATTCCCTCTGCAACTGCATTATTTTTGAGGATGCAAAAAACATGAACACCTACTGTTTTAAAATTGTTATAACTTTCTTTGTATAGATTTTAATTTTTGATTACTAATAAAAGAATGAAAGAGTAATATTTTGATGTAATGCATTATGTTTTGCATGCAGGTTTTGATGTTGAAAACAAAAAAAACTGAAACCCAAAATAAAAAAGTGCAAAATAAAAAAACAAATACATTAAGAAATACATAAATAATTCAACGTACTTTAACTATTTTTATTCCTTGTGAAGTTCTTTGTGGTGCAATAAGAAGCAAAATGGTTAAAAAGGCTTTCATTTTGTCCAAAAATGGCATATTTCCTTGTGTTTACAGACGAGAATACACTAGTATTTCTTTCACCTGACTTATATTTATTTTTCTCGTTAAGTTATTATTTATAAAGTTATTATTTCATCGTTTATAAATAGACAAAATAATTCACCTTCAAAAAGGCCATCAGATATATTGATGGTTGCCAGTAGCTTCCATAAAATTACTAAGGCATGGATGATAGTAGTCACTTGTGGTCATCGTCCCTTTCCTTCATGTCACTAGCATGATTATCATCTGTGACCCCTTCACCGTCAATATCCACTCAAGTAAAGCCATCAAAATCATCATCAGTGTCCTAATCAAAGAAAAACTCCTGAATGAAGGCTTTGTTGGATATTGACGTGGCCATTTTTGTTTACAAAAAAATTGCGAAAAAATTAACATGGGTTTAATCAATGTCACACCTCCTGTAGCGTGTAGAAGAGTTCAAAATGGCATTGAAAAACAGAAGTTTAACCTTGTTCCAAAGCAGTAGTAGGTGATTTCCAGCTTAAAATACTGGAAATAACAGTTGATAAGTGTTTATTTATAGCAACCATCTCAAGGTGACAGAATGCGCCTAGAGTAGCAAAGGGATAGTATTCTACGGTGACTATTGTTGCCTGTATTGTGGTAAAAGTTAAAAAGGGTTGCCCATGTTTGCTCTCCAACTCTGGCTATCATGTTATACAACTTGGCATATTTTAGAAGCAAACCCTCACTACCCAATCTCTGACCCCAACACAAATGCCCACCCACCCACTGCTACAATCTTTTCTATCACAAGTTTTTTTTTATTTATAAATATCAATTACATGATCTTCACTCATGCTTCACACCTGATCAACAACAGTCAAGATAAAGACATTTTGTGGTTACATGTTCTTCTTATCTACAACTAACACTATGATAAGAGTTATGTATTATATTTACTTAAAGGCAGTCAGTAGATACTTATTAATATTTGTTGATGCAATTCCATGATATCATAGATAGGAGTTATCAAACTCCTCCATCAAAATTTATCATTCCCTATTGTTTAGACATGTAGCGACACAGCTGATACTAAATATTATGCTAAAATTCTTCATAAATTTATACAGAAATTCATTGTTAATTATTTTATTATACAAATACATTGGAAGTTATTTTGCTATAAAAATTAATTGGAAATTATTTTACTATGTAAATATATTGGAAATTCAGTTTATGTAAGCTACGACTTATCATATATATATATATATATATATATATATATATATATATATGAAGAAATATAGTCTTAAAGTGTGCTATATTTATGGGATAAAGTGCTCAATATCAGAGATAGAGCGTATGTAAATATAAAAGTGAACATAGAAGTCAACACTTAGAGGCGACAGTCTGTTTCATGCTTAATGCAATCATCGGGCCACGATGATTGCATCTAGCATGAAACAGTGTTGACTTCTATGTTCACTTTTATATATATATATATATATAACAACTGAAAAGTTGCAAATTTTAAAAAATTGAATGTTTTTTTGTGAAAGTATTTATTGATATTTTTATATATATATATATATATATATATATATATATATATATATTTGATATTTCAGATCAACCCTGATCTTTCATCAGAAATAACTGTTTTCAGAAGTTTGTTTACAAGTAGCATCCGTCACGTGATATGGAATGCAACTGTGTTCGAATATTTCTAACGTAAATCTAACTGTAATAATATTTTAGATGTTGTTTAAAAAAATTTGTAACTATATCTAAAAATTTTTTTGTTTAACTATTGAAATATTTATAAAGATTTAAAATACCCAAGTCTTTATTTAACCCTAATTTATATGTATTTAATTTTAAAATCCAGTATTTTTCTTTTTTTCTGCATGCGTATATGGAACTGAAATCAGAATCTATCAATAAACATTTACAGTTGTCTAATGAGTGTCCTGGTTGATTGAAATGTTCAGCTATGGGGGAATAAGGATTGTTTTGACGTATGGTTAGTTTATGATTGTTGAAGTGAAATCTAAAATTATTTCCAGATTCACCAATATATCCACTATATATATATATATATATATATATATATATATATAATTGGAAGGTAGTTAGAACATTCATTTTCTGACCATGAGACCTGGGTTCAAATCTCACTATGGTCGATTTGTCAGGAAAGGGACTTTTAGATGTTATCAGTCTGAAGGAAGCAATCCCAGTATACACAGTACCATTGGAAATTGCCTGAAAACCATACCACGGATTGACCTAACCCTTGTGAGTGAAACTGGGTAGACAGAACCCTTGGGAGCAGTCGGTGGTTGTGCTAGCACAAAGTCACAAGTCATTGTGACCGAGGGTTTGAGGGTTTGAAATGTGTCTGAGCAAGCATCTGCAATGGGGATTAGCTAGTCACCCTAATAGACTAACATCTTCGGATATGAGTTGCTGCGCCATTTAGATTTTTATATATAAGTAAATATAAAACTTCATTACCTTTAATGTTTACATATATAGATGTTATTTTTAGTGGGTACATGTATTTGAGTTGCAAACACTGTTTTGTTATTTTATTAAACAGTGAAATTAATAACAACTGGCCTTGATCGAGAAGTCCTAATAAAGAAAGATTGTGCCTCCGACAGGAATTGAACCTGTATCCTCCTTTTCATCAGAGGAAATCACTTCTGTAGCCAAAACATGCCTTTAGCAATTCAGCCATAAAAGCCATGTTGATAGAGCTTTGTAAGAAATGCAAATTTCTTGTTGGTACTTCTACAAATCTATATCTGCTTGCTTCATTTTCATACCCGAAACATAAACAACAGAATTTTTTTTTTGAATGGATTTTTTGTTCAACATTATTTTTCATTACTACAAAAATTATTTTTAGTTTTTTAGTGGTGACGCCTGTTTGACTTGCTGTCAAACAAACACTTGTCAACTGTTATTTCTGGTATTTTAAGCTGGAAATTGTCTATTACTGTTTTGGAATGAGGCTAAACTTTCATTTTCCAATGCCATTTTGAATTCTTCTAGACTCTATACGAGGTGTAAGACTGATTAAACCCACGTTAAGTTTTTTGCCATTATTTTGAAAACGAAAATAGCCACATCAACAGCCAACAAGGCTTTTTATTCAGGAGTTTTTTCTTTGATTTGGACTCCGATGATGATTTTGATGGCTTTACTCAAGTGGATATTGACAGTGAAGTGGTCGAAGATGATAACCACACTAGTGACATGGAGGAAAGCCATGATGACCGCTAGATTCCGAGCGGCTACTATCATCCATGGATGATTAATTTTATAGAAGCTACTGGCCATATGGATGTAACTGATAGGCTTTCTGAAGGTGAATTATTTTGTCTATTTATAAGCAGCAAAATAATATCATTTTTTTTTTTTTTTTTTTTTCAACGACACAAATATGCTAGTCAGGTGAAAGAAAAGACGAAACAGATGCTGGTGTCTTCTTGTATGTAAACACAAAGAAGCACACCACTTTTTTGATGAAATGAAAGCCTTCTTAATCATCTTGCATCCCCAGAACTCGACAAGGAGTAGTAAAAATTAAAGTATGTTAAATTGTTAATGTCTTCGTTTTTAATTTTTAATTTTTCTATTTTGTGTTTTAATTTTTTCAACATCAAAATATTACCCATTCATTCTTTTATTAATATACAAAAAATAAAATCTATACACACAATGCAAAGAAAGTTTTAACAATTTTAAAACAGTAGGTGTTCATGTTTTTGTGCCCGCAAATAAATGCAGTGACAGGGGGAACAATTCTAGAAAGAAATTAGTGGGGTAATGGTTAAAGTATGAGATTAATAACCTCTGACCTTGATTGAAAAGTCCTACTAAAGCAGGAATTGAATGTGTATCTCTGTTTTCCATCAGGGAAATCGCTTCTATATCTAAAATGTGCCTATAACCATCTCATGTGCATAGTAAAATGATTTTAAATGTGGAAATCAGAATTGGCATGCCAAGCTCAAATTCCAGTCAATTGTTTCATTCAGTTCACACTACTGCACTTTAAAAAAGCATGAATCCATTTTGCCACAGATTCATTAGCAGGGCAGACAGGATTCTCTTACTTGACTGGCTCAACACAGTCCCAAAAGACATCAGTGATATAAATCATAACCAAATGGCAAAAACTGTCTTACATTAAATATAAAACACTCTAAAAGCACACCACTAATGTCCTTTGGCATGGTTCGACATTTGGTTGTGATAACAAATTTGTACCACTAATATCTTTCAGGATAATATTGGATATAGGAGTTGGTTATGTATGTGACAGTCGACTAGTGATCCGGAGTTCAATCTGTGGATCAGATAATGTGGATCAAATAATGAAGCACCAATTCAGCAGGAACGAACAATAGCTGACATCACAGATGCAAAATATCACAATAATTAAGATAACTTCTCCCATTAATCATCTGAGAGACCCCTCTCTGCCTTGTGTCAACCTCCAGGAAAGTGACTTCTTGTGCTTTATCAGGCTAAGACAATTTTTCTCTCCAAAATCTATCTTACATATCTATGTCTACCATTCGTCCATGCTTCGAACATTGCTGCCATATATAGTCTAGTGCCTCTGCTATTTACCTTGAGCACCTTCATAAAAAT